>JARFJB010001166.1:7575000-7595000 GCA_036346205.1 Vesta saturnalis
CCGTACGTTTACGTTACCAACGAAGTTATCCATGTATACATTGAACAACCACGGTGACATCACACAGCCTTGTCGCACTCCTGGCACAATAGTAAAATATTCACTCACACCTCCCCCTACCCTATCACATGCCCGACTACCGCTATCTATTGCCCTTAATACGTTTATTAGACCTTTACTTACGCCATATTCATTTAATATTTTCCACCGCTTCTCCCTATTCACTCTGTCATATGCTTTTCCAAATTTACAACCGCACAGTCCTGCTTCTCACTACACTTAAACACTTTTCGACCACCTGCTGGACAGCAACCATCTGATCAATACCTGCTCTCTCTGGCATGAATCTTAGTTTGGGTAGTTTCACGTACACTACCAATCAGTGATCTTCCAAATACTTTATCAGGTACACAGAGCATACTTCTTTCTCTATAGTGTTTGCAATCACTCTTGCTCCCATTACTGTTCCTTCCTCAATTAACCAAATATCCTCCTCAGTTTCATTTACTATTCCTTCGACATTCTCCTTATTAAAATCCGCCGTTTTATTTTACTCACTACCGTATAGCTTTTCCAAATATTCTTGCCAGAATTTTCTCACTTCACAATCGTCCCATACTATTTTATTGCTCCTATTCACCACTTATGCAGCGTTCTGTTTTGGGCCACGCTTTGTATTTTTGACCCATTTCCAGAAAAGCTTTTTGTTTCTTTCAAAATTATTCTGCATTTTCTCTCCTTCCGCAGCCATCACTTCCTCCTTCGCTTCATTAATCTGATATTGATCTGTACACCTCGTATAACCGCTTTTCCTCAGTGTCATCTTTTACAGCAATCAATCATACTGCCTTTTTTAACGACTCATTCTAGCAAGTACATTTTTTTTGTCTACCTATAGTCACATATCTGCACGATATAATTGACTACACAGTCTTTCAAGTTTATCCATGCACTTTCAACGTCATTATTTTTTATTCGTTCGTTCCACACTGCTTCAGTCATATTCAACTCTCTACTCACAGCTTATGCATATTTCATTCTCGCACCATTATCTACCAGTTTATCTACTCTAATTCTGGACGTTCTTGATATAACCAAAAAGTGGTCTTATCCACACTTCGATCCGCACTAGGTTTCTAAGTCGTTCATCGTTCACTATCAAGTCAATCGTACTTTTAGATTCAGCTCTTTGCCATGTATACTTATGCAAATTTTTATACGTAAAACACGTATTAGATACAAACAGGTTTCTCTGTACATAGATGTTCACCAGGCGTTCACCGTTCTCATCGAGTCTTTGATCTCCGAACTTTCCTAGGGCGCATTCAGCATATTCTCTCTGTACATCCACGCATCCATTCATATCTCCCAATATCACCACTCTATCGTTTGGCTTACATACGTTCAACGCGTTCTGCAAATCATTCCAGAGGTTCTCACACTCTTCGTCTCTTTCTACATGCAACGGTTCATATAATGTAATGAGAGGAATTTTTTGAAATTGCGCTTTCGTTCTAACTCACATAACCCGTGGTATACCAATTCGTACTGTTTAACACATATTTTTGCTCTTTCACTCACAATCACTCCAACTGCTTTAGCGCCATGAACTTCAGTCTCAACCCCTAACCGTAGTGTTAGGCTGTCATCCTGAATCTATACAGCATTATTTTCTTTGCGATTTGTGAATATTATGCTGCCTTTCATTCATTACCTTCGCAATTTCAAATTCTTTACCATGTATACCTCTAACATTCCACATACCATTCATTCCTTACACTGTCATTCGCAACGGCACCAATCTGTTCGACTATGACCACCCCTTGTAGTCAGGTCGATCCGAGGCATTGTTTTTAGTAATTATATATCAGGCAAATCGGTTACTAGACAAGTCGTGTCCCGGATGATGTAGCATTTCCTACTAACGGTATAGTCCTACTACCGAGCAGTTATGGTACCTATTTAACCTACTGCGCTGCATACAATTTGATTTTTAGGCCAGTTAGTTTTTAAGAGGAAGGAAATATGAAGATAGAAGTAGAATTAATTGGCTAATTAAGCTCTCAATATCAAAACTTGAAATTTCACTGTGAAATATTGGTTAATCAAGGTGAAAGCTCCAAAAAATTATAATCCAGAAGTAATTTGAACATTCCCAAGATCGAATTTAACACATTGACTGCCCACAACGCGCCTAGCGCGTTGACTGGAAATTCGACCGTGTGCCCCCACCGCGCTAGGCGCGTTCTCGGGTCCATTAGCTTCTACGCATCACAGAAAGATCGGGCGAATATGGACGCACTTGGTAATACGACAGGGCGTTTAGTACCGCTCCAAACGTAATGTGAGTAGGTTGGTTGCGAATTTTTTTTTAAATTGTGTTTTTGGCGATCTTTTTTATTTGAAAAGTCGATTGCACTATAATAAAAGGTAAGGATCATTTTGTATCTACTTGTATTCCTTTTTAGAGTATAATATACATAAAAAATATGCATTGTAAAGAAAATATGGTCATTATTTCTCATTTCGTTTCAGTGAACGCGCTAGGTGCGTTGATGGGCACCGATACTGGTTTTATGCAAAATCGTTAGGATTTTATTTATTTTATATTTTATAATGGACCAACAACCTGGTTGCTCAAAAGATCTTGGGCCCTTGCCGAAAAAGACTAGATATGACCCTAAGAAAGGCAAAGGTCTCACTGATGATGAGCTTCGCAGGTGTCTAGAAGAATCAGATGAAGAAACAGATCCATTCTTGAACGAAAGCGACGACGATCCCGATTTTATCTTTAGTAGCGAATCTGACGAGGAAGAAGATGACTTGCCTTCATCACCTACCTCCCCAGTTGGTAGAACATCATCCACCATCCCCACAGGTAGAACTTCCCCCGCCTCTCCTGTTGGTAGAGCTACGCCTAGTATTTCTACATGGGCTTATAGTGTAGTGCCTAAAAAAAATATCCCTTTCACTGGAACTCCAGGTATACGAGTTAACCTTCAGGGTCCAGAATCTATCGATTATTTTAGTTTATTGGCAACAGAGGAGTTTTACGAAATGATTTGCACCAAAGCTAATGAAAACGCAGTGCTGATACTTTCCAAAAGTCGGGGAGATCAATCAAGAATCAGCCGTTGGAACGAAGTCACTCCAGGTGAAATAAAAAAATTTCTCGGGCTGTTATTTCATATGGGAACCATTCGCCTAACCGACTAAATGACTACTGAAAAAAGCACTATTTATTCAATTTTCCAACGTTTACAAATTTTATGAGCCGACTTCGCTTCCTGCTAATATTACGATCTTTGCGGTTTGAGGATAACATAAATGAAGCCGCCCGTACTCAAATGGGCAAAATACTGCCACTGGTGAATTTTTTAACGATAGGATGCGACTTATTTATTATCCAGAAAAAGAATTATCTATTGATGAGTCAATGGTTTTGTGGCGTGGACGACTTAGGTTTCGCCAGTATATATAGGGAAAACGTCATAAATTTGGGATCAAGCTTTATATGATATGCGAACCAAACGGGCTAGCGTTGAAGCTACTTGTATATTCTGGGGCTGCTGGTCCGCAATTATCTGGTTCTGCCACACTGATAAAGTAGTATTATCTCTGTTAGAAGGAAAATTGGGCTACGGGAATTCCATTTATTTGGATACTTTTTACAATAGCGTAAGACTAAGTAAAATATTAATGGAGAAAGAAACCTATGTAACAGCAAATAGAAAAGGAAATCCACCCGAAGTTGTGTCAAAAAAATTGAAAAAAGGGGAACTAGTAATCCAATACAATTTGGACGGAATTTGTGTGGTCAAGCGGAAAGATAGAAGAGAAATTTTGGCAATTTCTTGGCCAGATGGAAGAGGTTACCACCCAATGTGGACAACTAGTGCAAAAACCGAGGCTTATAAATGAATACAATAAATTTATGTCAGGAGTTGATCACTGTGATCAAATGTTGGCCTATTACTCCTGTGAGCATAAGACTCTTATTTGGTATACAAAGTTGGCAATTCACATTTTCCAAACAATGCTTTTGAACTCTTTTTATCTATATAAGAAAGGGACTGGAAAAAGATCAACCTATTATGAATTCCGACTAAGTGTAATTGAGAAATTGCTGGGACCTCCTCCGCCAGACCCAATATCAAAGCTGAGAATTCAGCATCTTCCAGAACATTGTCCCAAAGGAGATAACGGCAAGGGAAAAAGAAGAAGATGCCAAATTTGTTGGACAAAGAATCAACAGCGAAAAGATTCCATTTACTATTGTCCTCTATGCCCTGGTGGCCCAGGACTTTGTCTTACCCCATGTTTCAGGATATTCCATGTCGCTAAAGCAAAGTTTTAATTTTAATTATTTCTGAAAAGTTTTACTCAAATGTTTTTGTATTTTTTTTTCTCTTGCTTCCTTTATCCTAGAATAGTATTTGTGTTTGAAAGTCTATATTGACATTTTGTTTTTTTATTTGTTTTGATTTATATATTTTGTAGTAGTTTTTTATGTTTCGTTATCAGTTTCGTATCTTTTATAAATTTTTTTTATATTAGACTATACGTGTTTATTTTGAAAGTCACTATTATAATAAATTTTCTTTGCTGCTTTTTGCTTTTGATTAGATTTCGTTATTTTTTATTTTTAATGCTAATACGACTTTTTTTCTTTTATAAAGTTTAAATAAATCATTTTTTTAATATTAGAGTTTCAATTGCAAGAACGCACTAGGTGCGTTCAGGGGCACCTGCTATGGTTATTTACTTACTCTGTGCCCCCAACGCGCTAGGCGCGTTTCTTTGTTATACATAATAATAACAATAATATTTTACTAACATTATACGCTATTTACTAAATTTAGCTCCAAATATAATTTATATAAAAACAACCATGGGGCACACGGGGTGTAACATTGAAAATGCATGGGGCAGTCAATGTGTTAAGCAGTTTATATTATTACATTATATTGTATTAAACATTGGCTCGTGTTTTGGAATCAGTTTAGTGGAATTAAATTCTGATATAGAAAAGGAAGATAAACTGCAATACTTAATTCAAGCTACAAGTCCAGGTTCCCGAGCGTTAAAAGTAAAAAAAGTAAAAGGTTATACGACTGCTAAAGAAAATTATAAGAAGGCAGTTGATAATTTAAAACAGAGATTTGTGAGAGAAGATTTATTGGTAGAATTATATGTAAGAGAACTTGTGAAGTTTGTTTTAACTAATCTCAATACTAAGAATAAATTATCAACAGTTTTTGATAAAATTTAAACCCAGTTGAGAGCTTTAGAGAGCTTAGGTGTGAAATCTAATGCTTGCGCTAAGATGTTGTACCCTCTAATAAAATGTTGTTTGGGAGAAGGTTTAATAAGAATTTGGCACAGAAGTCAATTTTGTTCTTCAGCGGCAAGTCTAAAGAATTTCAGTTGCCGTATCCAGTTTTACTCTTCCCATCAATATCAAGAAGCACTAAAGTTTAGTTTTGCAGAGAGGAAGCAGAAGCTGTCGCAGTCTGCTTGTTTCTATTTGTGCAATATTTGGCCATGTCGTTTAACGGAAAGAGGTTTCAGTTGTCAAGGTATAAATTGTAAAGTTATATGTCTCAAATCGATGCAAATCTGAAAGTAGGAGATGTCTTTCCAATTTCACCTATCCTGAAGTTTTCCTACAAGCGATTATAGTAGAGTTAAAAGGAGAAAAGGACTCCCGCCGAGTAAGACTTCTTTTCGACACTATTTTTACAAATCATATGTAAGAGGATTGGTTGAAGAGGAGTAAAACACACCGATTTGAAAAGAGCAACTTGTACATTCATTCTACGCGAACAACCCAAAGTTAGAACACCCGCAAATATTAGAATCGCCAAACATTCAGGAACGAAGAGTACGTTATTTTTATTTGATCATCTCACTTAACAATAAATACAGTTAATTTGTTTAAGCTTTTATCGTAGTTGATCTTTCAGAGTTTTTTAGAATTATACTAGCACTTTTTTGAATTTACAACCCATATTTCTAAATTAATAATATTAGGAAATACATGGACCATGCGCTTAATTAGCCAAATCATTACTAGAAATTAGAAGAATTTGAAGTATATAAATAACAGATTACTAAAATGTTTATGTAAAGCCAATGTATCGTTTTGAATTCTACGACGCGGATAGACAACATTAAATAATAAGAGATCGTATGTAACATAATCCCACCTCTCAACCATTCTTTAAATATCAATTACTTTTTTTATACCTACAACCCAACGAAAATGAATATGTCATTACTAAATGTTTTAAATTGGAATAAGATGTATTCTAATTTAGTTTTGTAGCAATGCAATAAGCAAACTGGTAATTTAACATCTAGTACCAAAAGAACTGCATACAATATTGAGGGACGGAGTTTTACATATCTTTCTTTGATTTCTATTACAGTAACGTCTAGCGAAAAATCCGGCGTCTGTTTGCTTGCTTAATACCCTTAAAGCTAAGCAACTACACCCTAACCCACGAGTAACAACAGTATCTGTATGTAACGATAAACGCATTCCGGTATTACCCAAAACGGACTGGTGGGAAGAAAACAGTAACATCGTTGTAGCTGTTGTAGGAAGCTTCTGGGTAAAACATCCGGTAAAGGTCCTTCGGAGAACATGGAAGCGTGATGGTGGAATGAGGAAGTGCAGGAAATAATCAAGGCTAAGAAGGCAGCAAAGAAGAAATGGGATATATCGCAGAGACAGTGGTGCAAGGAAGCTTTCAAACTAGCAAAGAGGAAAGCAAATCGTACGGTTGCCAAGTTAAGAGCTGCGGATGAGCTTTGTTAGGGATTGGAAACACCAGAAGGTCTCACATGATTGTATGGTATAGCCAGAGCAAGGGACAAGGACTCGAAAGACTTCCCCACGTTCGTCAGATTAAAGATACAGCTGGAAAGGTATTCGGAAGAGAAGAAGACATCAGAAGCAGGTGAAGGGAGTATTTCAATCAATTGTTGAATAAAGGGTATCGATGGGCAGATCATGGGATTGAAATGCCTAGTGAAAATGTAGCAACAGGAATCAGTAGAGAGGAAGTCGCGGTGACGCTTCAGGAAATGAGGAATGGAACAGATATAAGACTAGATGGGATAGCGGTTTTCAGCCTGGAATGATCGAGAGGAACAGGGAGTAGATCTTGTTTGGGAGCTGTTGGGCAAAGTGTACGACGAGGAGAAAATCCCCAACTCTTGGAGAGAGGGTCTGCTGGTGCCTTTATATAAGGAGAAGGATGACATCCAGAAATGCAAGAATCACAGGGTGATAACACTAATACCACACACTATGAATGTTCACGAGAGAATGATTGAAAAAAGGCTGGGGAAAAACATGTATTGGAAAGGAACAGTTTGGTTTTATTCCTGGAAAGAGGACAGACGCACTATTTGCTTTGCGTCAGCAGTTGGAGAAGTATAGCGAGTGGCAGAAATAACTACACTTGATCTTTATTCATCTGGAAAAGGCATACGCCACAGTCCCTAGGAAAATGTTATGGTGGTGTATAAGGAAGAAGGGGTGCTGGAAAATTACGTGAGCCTGGTGATGGATATGAATAGGGGACGCACACCCGGGTTAGAACTAGTGTAGGAGAGACGGAGCTAGTGGCTGTGGGAGTTCACCATGGGTCTACTCTAACTTCTTATCTGTTTAATCTTTTCATGGATGTCCTAAAGGAGGAGTTGAAGGAGCAAATCCCGTGGTCAATGACATTGTGTTGGTGAAAAATACCAGAGAGGAAGTCAAAGAAAAACTGCAAAAATAAGCTACGATTGAAGGCGGAGGACTAAAGATTATCAGGTTGAAAACCAAGTACGTGTGGTTTGGAGGAGTAGGCAACATCGGGGATGTAGAGCTATTACAGGAGAGGCTGAGTAGAGTAGGGGAATTTAAATATCTTGGCTCGTGCCTATCTGATGATAGTGGACTAGACAGAGAAGTGAACCACAGGATCCATTCAGGGTGAAGAAACTGGAAAAAAGTATTGGGAATGCTGTGTGCCCGAGAACAAGATCAACGTAAAAGTGTACAAAACCGTCGAGCATGCCGGCGTTACCTTATGGCAGTGAAACATGGTCTGCCAGGAAAGCCCACGGGAAGAAAATGGATGTGGCAGTGATGAGAATATTAAGATGGATAATGATTAAAACAGGAACAGATAGGATTAGAATTAGACAATAAATAATAGTTGAGGTTTCAAAGCTGCAGGAGGGAATGATGCAGTGGTTGGGCATATTCTGAGGGGGGATGAGAGGTATTTGGGGAATATAGAGAGAAATTTGCAGGTAGAAGGAAAGAGACCGAGAGGAAGGCCAAAGAGAGGATTGAGGGACTGTATCGAGGATGATTTGAGGGAGAAGGATTTGACGGAGGGAGACGCCGGGGATGGAGTGGGTTGGAGGCGTCTAGTAAAGAACAGCGACCACTAACGGGGAAAGCTGCATATAAAGAAGAACAAGATTAAGGTAGTCATAATTAACAAGGATGTTATGTAGCAATTACCGAGTTTGTTGTGACTACCTTAATATCCGTATTAATACAAGACTTTAGCTGATAATGTTTGGCAGGTTGTATCCTGGGTTACGGTAAAAGAAGGCAGGATCTATGTTACTCTTGGTTACGGAAAAACAAGTCTGTGCTCTACACTTGCGTATTACGGCAACTATGATATCATGAAACTGTAACTATGCTACTATGATCACTTATTATTATGACGTACGTAGCAGGGAAGTTGACTGCTGTATTAAGTAGACAACAAAAGGTAAATGATTTAACAAATACTATACCTACCAACGCATA
Organism: Vesta saturnalis; assembly: GCA_036346205.1. Lineage (NCBI taxonomy): Eukaryota > Metazoa > Arthropoda > Insecta > Coleoptera > Lampyridae > Vesta > Vesta saturnalis. The sequence goes on from JARFJB010001166.1 coordinate 7,583,831, forward strand.
ACTAAAACCCATAAATCAACGCATAATGGTGAAATTAAAAGAAATGAAACTATGCTTTTATTAGGATAATAATCCAACCTCTATTGTAATACTTTCATAATGAAAACAGGTAACATGGTAAAAACAACAATAATTTATGTCAGATACACTCACACACACACACACGCACGTATGCAGGCACGCGCGCATGCACGCACACACGCGCAGAGACGCGCACACATTCTCACACACACGCACCTACACGCACTGTATGAATATATAGGTTGGAACGTAAAAATCTAAACAATCATAGTAATATTTAAATTTCTTGTTTCAGCGCTGACTCTTTTCACTTAAGCCAACCTTTTAAAGCGTCAACAGTAAGTTTACGTGTGCACTCTTCAGCTCACGGATTAAAAAGCTTAGTAAGTTTCATTCGAAAAAATGTACTTCAACATCCCGGACAAAGCACTTGGAAGGATATGTACGAAAAACAACTGGAGCGAGAAGAAACTGAAATTCTAAGTGACACATATAGTAAAAAAACTATTACTAATGATGAAAATGAATCTAAGAGTAGCACTAATAAAACTCATTTAAATTTAGAGCAATTTGATCAAGAGGACATACAGAACAAAATTGCTTCTAGGTAATATGAAAATGTGAACTTTCACGATTATTACGCATAATTAAAAAACTTATCTTTTGGGTTTTTTAATGGTTTATTATTTTTTGGTCACTTGTCTTTCGACTATTCCTGTTAATGTTTACTCGTTTTCGATTCTTACAGGATCCTGGCTACTTCTGCATCTTTCAGAAAAGTAATTAATTTATTTATGTTTTCTTCTATAGTGTGCTTCATGCCTAGTCTTTGTCGTATCTCAGTATATCTTGGGCATTGTAATAGTATGTGACTTGTTGTTAGATCTGACAGTTATGACGTCTTCTTCTGCTCAGAAGATGTGAGTGGGTTAAGTTAGTATGTACAATACGGGCTCTTGTTAGTAGTACCTCTTCTCTTTTTGTTTAGTTGGTCTCCGTTTTTGAAGGTTTTATTTTTTTCTTTATTTTTTTTCAGATGCGCGTGTGTCGTATTCCATTCTTGTAGCCAGAGTCGTACATTTTTGTTTTAATTACTTTCTTGTATTGTAAGTATGTGTCACCTACCCTTACTCTAAAGGTCCTATAGTATAGGAAGCTCTGAATAAATTTAGCTAGTTCTCATCTTACGTTCCAAAAATGTAGTTATTAAATTTCCAAATGTTATTGTAAGCCTTTTCTAAGTCGAACGATACTGCTACGCTGTTTTCTTTCTCTAAAACCTGTGTTTTTCAATGTATATGTAGCTGGTCCGTGGTAGAGTAAGATTTGCTAAATCGAGTTTGGTATGGAGATATTAATCTATTCGCTTTTTGTCAATCTCTTATTAACCATTGACTCTATTATTTTATTGTTGCTTGACTGGACTATACTTATTTGGGTTTGTGGCGTCTTTTTTGCCTTTGCTATAGGTATTACATCGGATTCCCTCCACTGATGAGGCTAGGTGCTTGTACTGTATATTTTATTGGATAATTGTAACAACGTTTTTGTTTGGACATGTAGGCAGATGTAACATGGAGTATGGTATATTGTCCGGCCCCGGTGCCTTATCGTTTTTATGTTTGAAGGCTTCCTCCAGTTCTTCGAGCTTCAAAGGTGAGTTATAGTCAACCTTTTCTACAGTATTAAAATATAAATGGATTTCTTCTTGTTGCTTTTTTCTTAAGAAATCTCGCTATACTATTGGGAGCTGCTTCGTTTTCAAAATGAGCAGCAAATGTTTGTGCTTTTTCTTTTAGATCACTTATATTTACACCGTCTACTACAAGGATTTCAGACATGACATTTGTGGGGGCCTCTATTTATGATTTTCGCTTTTCTACAGATTTCTGTTGGATGTGATCTTATATCTATAGTGTTCATGTATATTTTCCAGGAAAGTTTACTATTTACTATTTAAAATTGCCCTGGTTGGTTAGCATGCTGTTAACTTAGATGTGGTTGGTACATTTCTAAAAATATAAAAGCTTTTCTTTGTTTTTAACAGCATCGCCGTCTTCTTGTGTCCACCATGGTGCGCTTGTGTTTCTAATTTTTCCGGACGAAAGCTTTCTTTTGCGGTTTTAATTATATTTTCTATCGAATCCTGCACTTGGTTTTCTATGTTTCCTGTAGAGAATAGTAGATATTCCATGCTGTTGAACTGACGACGTTTCGGCTCCTGGTTCTGCTCCTGGTAACTCGAACTGAACTGATGTCCTCGCTGATGGTCGGCGGTTATTGATTGTTACGCTGATACTTTCACTTTCACTTCTACTTTCTCCTTTTCTTCTCTTTTGTCAAACTGATTTCTCCTTTCTCTTTTGTTCGTGACTGCGTGTTTTCCAAGAGTAGGCTTCCAGGTCGATGGCAATTTCTGAGTTCTCGTTAATTCAAATTTTGTGGTTGTTTTCCGATCTCTATAGCTTCTCTCTAATCATGTGTGATAGGTACTGTATGTTTGTTATCATCGCGTGTGAGGTCTCCTTTACATGTTGGGCCAGCGAAGATGTTTTCTGAACTTTTTGTACTGCGTTACGATGTTCCTCCTTTTTCACATTGACGCGTCTGTTTCTTTGATCTATATATGTGCATAAACAATCCCGGCATGGAATTTCGTACACTCCTTGATCTTCGAGTTCTATTTTAGTTTTCGGGTTTTGCAGTTTTGTTGGTTGTCAAGATGGTTTTGATGTTATGTCTTCGAAGGATTTTTCCGATTCTGTCTGTGGTGCCTTGTACAAATGGTAGCCAGGATTTGGTTACTGGTACGTTTATGTGGCCATCATTTCGTTGTGTTGGTATTTTCATTCTGTAATACGCCGTTCCGATGTTAACATTTTCTTGGTGCATGTTGTCCTCTTATTTTAGCCGTTTCGATCTTGTTATCAGTGCCTTTACCACTGATTGTGCTGGGTGATGGTATGATTTGGAATTCAGGCACCTGTTGGTATGCATGCTCTTTCGGTATACAGTGTGTCATCCACTTATCGTACCAGATTATTGGTTTGTAACTTGTTAACTGTAGTCGTTTGGTCTCGAAATCTTGCATGAATAGATTGGCGATCACTGGTGATAGAAGTGATACCATCGGTGCTCCTGTTGGTCGGTATCGCCGACCTTCGTAGGTGTTCTTCAGCTAGTGTTTTATTAGATTTAAGAACGTCTCTTGAAGGTTGGCAATCCTGTCTGATGTTTCGTTAACTGGCACGTTTGTGAACAATGAGACCACATCAAAACTGACCAGTAGACCCGTAGGTCTAACTGTACGTTCCTCTAGCACATCGATGAAGTGGCGAGCGTTCTTGATGTAAGATTCGGCTTTCTCGATGTGCGGCTGTAGTTGTTTTGCGAAGTATCTTGCCAATAGTTGTAACGGAGATCCAATGAAGCTCACAATTGGTCGAAGTGGCACGCCTTCCTTTTGGATTTTTGGGAGCCCGTAGAATTTTGGATATTTCGATTTTCTTCCTTGAGGTCTTCTCCATGTTGTTGGATCTGTTGTTATTGGGGTGTATGTTACCTCGGCTAGTAGTCCCCTTATTTTGTTGTCGTATTCCACTTCATCATGACGGTTGAATTTCCTTTGTGGGCGGGAGTACTATGATTTCGGTATTCCGCCTCACGTTTAATGGAGCTCGTTCTTCTCGTGTCAGATTTGGTTTGGGTGGTTCTGCTGATTTGAAAACTCTTCTTACATCTTGGCGGATTAATTCTGCTGTGTCCGTTGGTAGTTTGGCGATTGCCGCCTCTTCGCTGCATATGATGTACTTCGTGGGAATCGTTGTTGCTATTGCGTAGTTAAAGTCTGTCGCTAGTAAGCTCTTGGTCTCTTCGTCGAGTTGCTGGGTGAAAATGTTCTGCACTACCTTGTTCGTATCCAGTGGTTTGGTGTTCTAGTGTGTAGACTTCTGATAATCCCGTAGTCTTTCAAATTTATTCACCATGTTTGGTAGTGGTTAATATTCCATTACTCTCCTCGAAACTCCGTTAAGTTGTCTACGGTTTCCCATAGTATTGAATGTAGCTTGTTACTCAATTTCAGATGTAGTGGGTACAACTGTACATTTGTAACGTCCTCCTGGTGTACTGGATTGATTCCCGTAGTAACGCCTTGCTTGCTCTTCGTAGGATTTTTCCAGTCTTGTTGTTTTTGTGATAGCTCAGCTTTACACTCCTTGATACGATGTCCTCGTCTCTGCATCGTTTCAAAAATGTCAAGTTGCACAATAATTTGGGCTTGCTCGTTCGTAGCTTCTTCAATGTCTTGGTCTGATGTTGGACCACCTCCCCGTAGAGGTGTATGATGAAAACTCTACTCCCAAACATTCTCATTGTTCACTCAGAAATATATTCTTGTGGTATTCAGGATAACAGCTTTCTGCAATAGCATATAGGTGTTGTTCTGCAGTCCCAGTATCTCCAAGCTCCTGTGCAGCTCCCTTGGCAAGACACCCATTATGGAGGTCACGATTAGCACGACACGATGGTCACTTTATTCAGACCCCACACCTTCTTAATCTTAATCTGCCAATTCTGTGTACTTCCGGTTGTTCTCTGCAATGGTGTTGACTATGTTCGGGATCGCTATGTCTGCAATGATGTCCTTCTTTGCTTGCGTGCCTCGTACAACTACGTCAGGCTTGTTGCAGGGGATGCAGCGGTTGGTTATGATGGAAATATCGTAATAGATGGTGAACTGACCGTTTTCGGTGACTAATCTGGGTTCATATTTGTAGTACGGCAACCCCCTCTTCCTTATTGGGGAGTCCTAACTTTAGTCATATGTCTTGGTGGTGGCGGTGACGTGGTTGTGGCGATGTAAGTAGTAGGTTTAGGCAAGTAGACTGCAGGCTGCTGTGACGTGTTGTATTGTCTCTGGTTTCTCGTTGCATTTTCTACGCCTATAATCACGTACGGTGGCGTCCTTGACTATATGCTTCAAGAAGTTCTCCGCGTTCAGCAGCTGGTCCTGTATGGCTATGATGAAGCCCTCCGTCATAGGGAACAACTCTCCACACCTCAACCATGCGTTCGATGCTTGTCTATCGACATAGGGTTGATCGGGTTAACGTGGATGTGTACCGTACCGGGCTTTGCTTCCCCACTCCTGGTGTTTACCGTCTCTGCTTCGGCTGTCCTCGTTCATATTCGCTAGGTTGAGCGGCGTGAAACCACGATCTTCCAAACAAACACTCCGGTACAGGGGCGATGTTGCCTTTCGTTGGTATTGTTATTATTATTAGTTTTATTATTGTTATTATTGTTATTATTGTTATTATTGTTATTATTGTTATTATTACTATTATTGTTATTATTACTGTTATTGTTATAATTGTAATTATTATTATTATCATAAGGTCTGGGTAGATGTTAGGTCAGGCTGCTTTGAACTGGTAGAAAAACAGTTCAGTTCCCCCCACTCAGAGAAGTGGCACGTTTGAAGTATGCCAGATGTTCTCAACTTCTATGACAACATTCTCATACTTTCTCATTTTTCTAGTTTTCTGTTTTCAGTTGTAGGAGAGCAGGACTGAGAAGTCAATTATTATTCCAGCTTTCTTCTCTTTGTCGATCACGGCCATGTCTGGTGGGTTGTAGTCTACTGTTCTATCGGTGGTAATGAACGGATCCCAGTGAAGCACTGACCTTTGTGTTTCGAGAACAGGCAACAATTCGTACTAAATAGGGCGGCCAGAACAGGCGATGAGTGGTACTTATAATAGAAAAAAGGACATGGCTGTAGGAGTCCGCTTTTGAGAGCCAGTTGCTGGTGAATTATTATCGTTTGTTAGTTGTGTCTACCCTGACACGCGTTGTCGGCAAGTACTCAGCATTCCGTCGTGACATTCTCAGTAGACCCTCCAACAGGACCACTAATCCTACATGTGTTCTATGTCCAGTTTGAGGCAGTGCTTTTAGTAGTTCCTCGTCCAGATGACTCTATCCTGAATAGCCGTAATAAATCTTTCCCCGTTTCTGCATAAAGGTGACCAGCCTCAAGTCACTGTAGTGAGGCTGTAAACCGCTCGAAATTATCTGCTTCCAGACTGTTTGCAGGCGTGTAACTGTGGTCTTCTCGAGTGCCAAAACGCATCAGGCTCTCATTCAACTGTAGAAATCGCCGCGTGATCTTCCTTTCTTGGGACCTGTAAGGTGTATACTTGTTACATACCTCTTCCGCCAACTTATTATTATTATAATTACTATTATTGTTATTATTTTCAATAGGCAAAAAGAAAATCTCCATTTAAATGTTATAATTAACAAAAGGCAGAACGATACGTCTTAATTTTACCTTTGGTATGACTAGTATAAGTTAGTACAGTACTAAAATAATTTAAGATACGTAGTTGAAATTAAAATTAAAAATTACATTAAACGTACTACATTGTGCTTTCACTGTAAAATAACAATTACAATTACTATCAATTTCTTTGTTAGATTTGCTTAAATATTTAAATGGAACGTCGAGTTTCTATTTGTGATGATTTTATCAATTTCAAATTAAAGTTTTTCATAACTTTACACTTACATTATAATTTGATTAAGTTTTTTTAACTTTGCTCCTTGATTATGACATTTTTCACTGTTAGCCTTAGGCCATTAGAGGATGTCCTGATTTGTCATCTTCGACACTTTAATATATTTAATTTACTAAGGATCTATACTCCGTTTACCGAACAGAAATAGTTAAGCTACCCCCAAAAATTAATTAATTTAGATGCAACTTTGTTATTGGTCGCATTCTTAAAACCCGGAACACTAGCAATTACTTGCTTTCAACCGTTGTACTTAGCGTACCTAACAGAACAGACGTCTCTAATTCTGTTTTATTCAATATCATAAGTGTTTTATGTTCTCTGTTTTGCAACCGTATCTAATTCTAAACGTAGCATATAACTCTATCGTCCTTTTTGAGCTCGTCCAAACTATGTTTGTGTTACTTTATTTTATATAATTAAAAACAATTTGAAAAAAAAATAGTATGTAACGAATCTTTGTTTATACCCAAGTCCACCTGTAATTTCCAAACTTTGCTTCACTGTAATGATTTGCAGTCTCTTGTTTTTTTTAATGGTTGCGGACCTGAACAGGCTAAATTAGGCCTATCGTGCTAAAGCACTCAGGAACACTTAGGAGGATGGATAGAGGGATAACGAATTGCCAATAGATGCCTCGCAAAGATAGTCCAAGATGGTATCAAAGAATATAATTCAGCAGCACAATAGCCGTTGTAATAACGATAATACAAAGAAAGAACTGAAACCATCCTTCTATGCTCAAGGGACTGTATGTGAAAAGTTAAGGACGGGTCACTTATAAGCCTAATCGCTCTCTTTTGAATACGATCAACGATATCGAGAGCATATTGGGGAGCACTAACCCAGAGGTGAGAATTATATTCCAGATGAGGCCGAATTACAGCAGAAGGAACTGTCGAGAGGTAAAGTACTGCTTAGATCTGTACAAAAAGCCTATTTTACGAGAAGCTGTTTTGGTAGCTGACACAAGATGGTCAACACATGAGAGATTTCAAGATACAGTCATACCCACCAGAGTAATGGAGTCTGAAAACTTAAGAACTGAGCCATTCATACTTACAACAGGGAATGATCGACCTTTTTTGGCGGACATAAGGCAACACTGGGTTTTGTTAGCATTAAATTTAACTGGATTATTGCTTCCCCATTCGAGAATACGTTGAATGTCTTTGTTGATTGAATTTGCCATTTCAGCTTTAATTTCTTGATTTGACATAGAAGGTGAATTATCATTATGAGTAGACTGAGATGAACTACAGTGAAGAGTGCTATCGTCAGCAAAACAATGGATGGGGTTACTTGTTGAATAAATAAGGTCATTTATGTACAGCAGAAAAAGTGTAGGCGCTATAACGGATCCCTCTGGTATGCCCGCGTTAATTCTAACTTCTTTTGAAAAAAAGCCATCAACTGCGACACGTATTCGTCTTTTATCAAGGACACTAGAAACCCAGTTGATGAGCGTATCATTTAACCCAAACGAGGTGAGTTTAACAAGTAAACACTTATGCCAAACTTGGTCAAATGCCTTTGAGACATCTAAAGCGACTACAATTGTTTCACAGGACTGCTCTACTGTATTGTTCGAAACTTGGGTCACATATCAAAGAACATTACCCGTTGAACGACTTTGCCTAAACCCATATTGGTGGTCACTAAGGAGTTTGTTAGTTTCAAGGAACGTGAGCAGTTGCTGATTGATGGCTTTTTCCATGATTTTAGACAAAATGGAAGTGATGGCAATTGGTCGGTAATTTGAGGGATCGGTCTTATCGCCTTTTTTGGGAATAGGTTGAACATTTGCTAACTTTCATGATGAAGGGAAGATATAGAGATCGTATAGAGCTTAGATAGGACTGGTACTAGTTCGGGGGAACATTTCTTTAAGAGAATAGCTGGGATACCGTCTGGGCCAGTCGCCTTATTGAGATCAAGCCTACTGATGATCGATTCCAAGAGCTTGTACCGAAAATGAATTGGTTTCATAACGTATGAAGAAGAGTTGACTAGGGGCACATCTTTTCCAGAATCATTGAGACACGAGTTTGATGCAAACAAATCCACAAAAACATTGGCTTTGTCTACAGAAGCAGCAACTACCGATCCGTCAATAGACGTCAGGGAGGGAAATGAAGATGCTCCAAAGTTTTTACTAATGGCTTTAGCTAAAGACCAAAATTTACGACTACCTAAAAGAGATGTAGCTAGTTCATTGCATTTTCGTTGTTCGAAGAACTTTTTAGTTTTAGTGATGACACTTTTGCAGATATTTCTAGCACCAACGTATTCTACATGACTGTCGACCGATTTATTAGATTTCCATTTAATGTAATATTTATTTTTTAGATATTGCATCAGCACAAGCCTTATTGAACCAGGGTTGGGAACGTGAATTACCTATACGGTACTGTTTTTTTGGGAATGTATAACTCCATTCCCATGAGGATGACTTCAGATACTGAAAGAGCGATGTCCGAAGAAGAAGACGACTTAAAACAATATTCACGCCATGGAAAGGTTGCAAAGAAATCTGGTAAATCACTCCATCGAGCTGACTTAAAACACCACAAGGTTATATCGGTTTTGCGAACAACAGTGGAATTAGGTACAGTAGAAATGATTTTTATTAGACAATGGTCGGAAAGACCTAAAGGCGATAGAACGGAAGTTTTATAAACAAGAAGGTTTGATGTAAGAAAGAGATCTAGAAGATGTGGAGTATGGTTAGGGTTATCAGGAATTCTTGTGGGTTCAGAAATCATTTGTGAGAGATCACATGAAATAGCAAATGTTTCTGCACTATGACCAGCGGGATTTGTAGTAGATGAAAACTGAAGCCAATTAGAGTTATCAACATTGAAATAGACTACAAATGAGATATCGCAAGATGGAAACTGAGGCAGGAGATAGTCAACTTTCATACTAAGGTAATCGAAGAAGTCTTGAAAGTTGCTGTCATTAGGAGACCTATAAATGCGGGTTTGGGACTATTCGCCGTCGCCGGTTCGCCTTCGCCGATTCGTCGTCGCCAATTCACCGTCGGAACAGTTGGCCGTCGGTCAAATTCGCCTTAGGGACGATTCGCCGTCGGGGGATGTTTTAGACGAATTTATAAAATTAATTTGTTTTTCTTTTCGACAAAATTTCATTATCCATTATGACAACTTTCAACCATCTGATTAACTCAAAGAATCGGTACAACTAAATGTTTTTGTTCTATGCTTTTGTATTTATAGCAATATCGAGATGTAATTATTGTTAAATTAAGATTACGTTAATTATCAAAGGATTATTTGAGGTAAATTGCGGAAAAACCATTTATTTAAAATAAAGAATATCATAGAAAGTCTATTTAAAGTAAAGACCCTCATTATAAACTCATAAAAACACAATTTTAAGGAGACACTCATTACCAACTCATAGAAAATCTATTTAAAGTAAGAGTGTCCATTATCATACGAGAAATATAATAGCACATCAAAAAGCAACGATTTGTACGGCGAATCGTCCCTACGGCGAATTTGACCGACGGCCAACTGTCCCGACGGCGAATTGGCGACGGCGAATCGGCGAAGGCGAACCGGCGACGGCGAATTATTCTAGACCCTATAAATGCAACAGTGGAATTTCACAAAGTTAGGACCAGAATGTTCAAACCAAATCACGTCAAAATTTTTATTTTCTAAGGAAGAAACCCTCTTGCAAGCAATTCTGTCCTTGATGTCGGCACATACACCTCCTTTATATCTAAAGTTAGAGCGAAGTTGGTATTGAGGAAATTTCAAGTCGGGTGACTCGTAGCTTTCAGAAGAGACTTGTGTTTCAGATAGAAACAAAATATCAGGTTGCAATTGTTCAAGATGTTGGTGAATAGCATTAAGATTAGACCTCATACCGCGGATGTTGCAGTAGTGAATCAGAAAGTTGATACTTTCGATGACCGAGGTCGCTTGGGCCTTGCCCTACCGGACATTCGAATGGGGCAGGATTTTACGTCCGGAATTTATAACCCTAGAAACCACAGCCATCTTATTTTTTAATTTGGGACTTTTAATCCGATAGGAAGACAGTGAGGGCGAGAAGTAAGAATAAGGATGAAAATAGATTAAGGATGATGGGAAAGGTAACCGGCAGCCCTTACCGAGCTCAGAAAATCGGAGACCCAATATTAAGGAGCCCATGGTAAGGGTGGTGGTACCCCCCCGGCTGGCATGGAGTATACATGCCTACCGCCTGTTGAACCTTCTTTAACATGTTCTTACGTCGTATTTTTCAACTAATAAATAGTTTGAAACTTCTGCTGTGTGTTAAAGTGACAATACTAAAAACATGATGCTTTGTAATTTAGTCTTGACAAAGTGACACTTCAATTTGTGGTTTTTAAATTTCCGGTTTTTATAATTTTATTGGTGTAAAACTGGCCGCTGCTTACATTGGCCAAAATTTAGTGGGAGCAGCTTAACTATTTCTGTTGGATAAAGGAGATTTTAGTTATTATTTAGAAAAATTGGATTTGTTTTAACATCTCAAGCAATTCTTGAAGATATGACCATTTACTGAGGACA
>JARFJB010001166.1:8200000-8367500 GCA_036346205.1 Vesta saturnalis
TAAGGTCAACCTGTTCATTCATTAAAGACACTCTCTTATTTATGTTTATAAATTTGGAATGCACCCAAAAGATCTAATTTGTCTTTCTTACTACAAAAATATAAAAATTTGATGTTGGTCTGTGAAGTCATAGGGTGATTATTTACTATTAAATAGTTTGATTTGTCTGGATGTTATATTTATAAAATCTAATATGTTCTTTGTATATAGTATCAAAGTTCCTAAGTGTTTGTCTAATATAAACAGAATTACAGTATGTGCTGTTCAATTTATAGATACCCGACTTCAAAATGTCGTTAGTTGAATCTTTGGAATTAAATAAACATTTCAGAACATTGGTATTAGTTCTTTTGTAATATGAATACGAAATTGATATGTATTTATTTTCTGTCGGTTCTGTATTCAATGGGTAAACGTTTTTGATAGATGTAACAGTTTACTTGAGCAATTTGTTTTATATGTGACATTTTTTTATTGAAATTTGAACCAAAGTTCAATGGTAATGACGCTGCTCTATGTATTAATGATCTATGTGCCGCTAACTTATGTGTTTTCTGGTGGCATGAATGGTTTGCAATTGTAATGTCTGTATGTGTAATTCGTTAAATAAGCGGAACTCAAACTTGTTCTGTGTATTCATTTTTACCTTTCAATCTACATATACATATGTAGGTGTAGAAAGTTATGCAATCGACTTTTTTCACTATCGCTTAATTCACTTATTAGCCCATTTTACAATGTGTGTGCGTACGTGCGTGCGTATTTTTCGTATTTATTTCGCATTTAAGCTTGTTTTCATTTCTACTGGAGCTGGTTAGATTTTGGGAGAAATTCAGTGGCGGAGAGGGGGGCTTATTAGAGCTTTTTCACGTTTTTATCAAATATTTTTGAGACATCTGTATATTTCAAAGATGTAAAAATAGCAATATATAGACCTTAACATATAGTGTAAGGTTATTTTGATGCACCATATATGTGTAGCATTTGACAACGTGTGTGACGTGTTTTGAATGTAGCTGAATGAGTTTGCATGAAAAGAATTTTTTTTGTGTATGCGTAATGTAAATTGGTGTAATTGAAACGCCACTGGAATTTAGTGAGGCATTGGTTATCGTGTGATGGAATATTTGAATGCTGCAGAAAGATTTTCGTGTTGAAAGCGTTACATTTGGTTGAGAAATAATGTTTATTGATACGGCACTTGTAAAACCACTGGTCTTTTTGCGACCTCTATATGGAGGAATTTGGACTAAAGAAATAGTTGTAGACGTATGAGTGATTGAGTTATGGTATATTGATATTTTATTGACGTACAGTAAGGAATATGTATGCATATTTTTGTTTGTAGAAATTTTTGTAGTATGGTGCAATAAGAAAATTTAATGCATGTTCAAGAATGAAGTTGATAGAATGTGAGGGAGTTCGTTAGATTGTGCGGAAATAGAATTCTCCCACACACGAGATTTGCATAGAAAGTTGAGGCAGAATCTGGTTAATCTACAGAGTGAATGTAACTACAATTGATGATTTCTTCGGAAAGTTTGACTGAATTTACAAAGTAATTCAAGATGGCTACGTTTATTTCGCATCGTTAGCGTCTTCTTCCACGTTGGAACCTTCGACGCGGCAAAGAAACGTACGAAATATTCAGTTGTGATAGGTAAATTTTGATCTTAGCGCGAATTTATTGTAACGTATTGGCAATATGGCTGGCAGAAGGTATATAAGCGAGTGTCTAAATTTGAGGGATTAGTTGTTGGTGGGTTAGTTTGTTAATGGTTTTACTATGAGTAAGGGTCGCACGCATGTTATAACCATCAGATGGTTAGTGTTGGAGTTTAAGTGAAAATTATAGTTTTAGCAGGGTATATATAGCGACTGAATTAACCCATAAGGGGATGAATCGTATAGACATTCACAAATAAATAGTGATTTTCTTCAAGAAATAAAAAGTGCTTAGGCAGATTAGAGTTAACACAGCAAATATTTTGTTATTAGTGTTCAATTGTGGGACCCGTGACGTAATATTATTATACTGGTGATCAATCATTGATATTGAATGTGTACAATCATTAGCAATACCAAATTGATTGTATGAAAGCAAATAAGAACTTTAATGTGTATACGGAAGTAACCATTTTTCCATGGCGGTAAACCTTTTGAAGGGCAAACACCACAAGAGCCCCTAAACCCGGTATGCGAGTGAGCAAACCATAGACACTGCGTTAGTGAATACTACAGCCGAGTGCATAGGGCGAATACGGCTACCTCTTGTGTTTTGTGCATAGTGCATCTAACAATTTAAAAAGGGTTACCGAAAGCAGATCATATGGACTACAACTACCGAACCGAAAAAGGATTAATAAATACGTAAGAATTAGATTTTATTGAACCTACGATTATCTGTTCAGTACATATATATATATATATATATATATATATATATATATATATATATATATATATATATATATATACCCATGCTTCAAGTGTACATTCTACATACAAATTGAAGACGAAAAGTCAGAAAACATTTTTCTCTAAAATGTAGGACTACAAAGTGACAGGCCCTCAAAGTTGAATTTTGAAAATCGTTTTTCGCAAATAAGTCGAAAACCTTTAGGGATTTCAAAATACTATCCCCAATGAAAATTATTTCTTTGTTGACCAGGATTTTTTGGGTTTGATTGGATTGTCTATGAATGGACTGGAAGTATTAGTTTTCACATTGTTCCCGTATACTTTCTATTCCAACTTTTTTGTGTGAAATTTTTCAGGTATTTTGGTGACTTTTTTGGGCCCGTTATTCAATTTCCTGCAAATTTGGTCCTTTTGGTTGAAGTTGACAAAGTGAACGGTTTACGAGTTATTTGTAAATTCATCAATCTCAGTCAATTAAATACTACCGCACCAAAATTTAGTAAGTGGGCAATGGACTAAGAGTCATAGTTGGCATATTGTGATTTTTCATCAGTTTTCATAAAATTTCTTTATCCATAATGAATAATAATCGGTATTCCAACTCCGAAATGGCAGATATGCACATAATGTATGGCAGAGCTTTTGGGTATTGTGCTGAAGCTGTTCGTTTATATTTCGAGGCATTTCCAAATCGGCGAACACCAAACAAAAAGACGTTTTCCAACCGGCGTCTTCGTGAAAGTGGTACATATTATCAATTTATAACAATTCTATTCATATGGGGTTCACACAGGTTGTTTGAAGCCACCAAAAATTGACAGTGGTAGGAGGTGAACTGCAAGAACACCAGTTTTAGAACAAAGATAGAGGATAGTAAAGTAGAAAAATTTTATCTGACTTTTGGTCTTCAATTTATGTGTAGAATATACACTTGAAGCAGGAGTACGTTTATATATATATATATATATATATATATATATATATATATAAAGATAAAATTTTTTTGCGTTAATCACGGTTCATTTAAAGAAAAAAAAGTAATTGAACTTGAATTATTTTGTTTTTGATTTTAGGAATTGAGTAATTTAAGTTTTAACGTATTTATGTGTTTGGTGGTTCTTATTAAACCACGTCGTTGTATATATTTACATGCGAAATTTGTCAATATATATCCACTGTTTAATTTATTTTGTCGTTTATTTGCGTCTATTGTGTTACACCTGGTTACACCTTTTTATTCAGCATAAATTACAGTTTTGAAGTTTAAACCTATTAATGAATGTCTAAATACGATTTTAAAAATAAAATATTAATAAAATATAAAGATATTATTGATGATACAAGCACTAATCGCTCTATGTTTGAATTATCTAGCAATTAACGAACTTTTTTTTGAGATAACAATTCATTGTTAAACCGATTTCGTTTATTTTATTAACAATTTTTTAAATTGTGAATATTTATTTAATTCAAAGTTTTATGACAGTTAGAAATATAAATTTACAGGTACACGAAGGATACTTAAAAATTATTCAAATTAACGTCTTACGATTTGGGAATTTTCATGTGTGCAGGGTGTGTTCAATAAGCTTACGACGACTCGTGTATTTTAGAATATTTCGTAAGCTTTTGCATCAATGTATTTTGAAGTGTGATTGAATTTGAATGGTGAATGGTTTTACTGAGTAGGCAGATAGGATTAATTTACCATCCCGCCTAAGACTATTTATTTTAACAAATTTTAAGATTGTGGTGGCGCCTAGAGACAATTTTTCCCGGACTGAGCTTTGTGAGTTGTAGATTAATGGTAAGTGTAAGGTGTTTGAAACCACTTTTAATCATTTTACTCCTTATATAGATCACGCCCGTTTCCACTGTAGCTGGCTTGGCAACCTGCTTATTTCGGTAAGCATACACGATGCCTAGTGCGGTTTGCACATGTAACAATAGATAAATTGCGTTTTGTGCAATTTTTTGATAAAACAGGTAATTTAGCGGCAAAAAATTCCTAAGGTAGAATTTACGTGTTATAGTACGTGCCAGAATATCATAGAGTAATAAATCATCTTGACAGCGACAGGTCAGTGGTGTACTTATTAAGGATATACTGTAAGGTCTGTAAAATATATTGACTTTTCAGTTCCTTATCTTCCTATAAAATATTTAAAAAAGTGTACTTGTAGTTGTAATTATGACAAAAAGCAAGAAAATTAAGAGATTTAATATCTAAGTATTTGTCTAACAGGCCTGAAAGTTTTTTTTTTCAAACCAAATAATGTTTGTTAAAGTGCATTTAATCTGTTTCAAGTTTCAGCATAGAAACCGTTTGTCACGTCATTTTTATTTTAAATTTAGGTAAATCAATTTAGTGTTTCATTTAATAAGAAATGAAGCGACAGCTCTAACTTTGTTAGTAACGTAGGGCCGGCTCAAGAGTTTTTGGCGTCCTAGGCGAGTGTATCGCTAGCCCCCCTCCCCCCAATAATTCAGTCCCTAAACTGTAGGAAATTTAAAACATGAAAAAAAAAACAAATTCAATTATATTATAAAAATTTACTATTTATTATCAGATAATCATAATAACTTAACAAATATTTACATTTTCCGAAGGTGTTTGCAACAGAGTTTACATTTTTTGTTTCCTGGCTTTCTATTTGGCAAATGTTGGCGGTGATTGGCAAGTGGGATTGCGGGGTGGGAAACTCCAGCACGGGAGAAAAGCTTCAAGCTGTCGTGATTAGAAATCTAGTTTAGGGTTGTTACAAAAACTACGATCAGCGTACTATAGTATAAACTATCTGATTCGGCCGCCCCGCAACTGGCACCCAGCAGGCCCTGGCGCCCTAGGCGATCGCATAGTTCGCCTATATAGTAGAGCCGGCCCTGCAGTTACGTATAGATTGAATTAATGCAAACGTCATCCTTACTGAAGCAGATAATACATTATTGTATAGGATAGCGAGAATCGTCCGAAATTCCAAGAAATGTTGTATACGTTAGAAAGTACTCATTACTCTATTATCTAATGATATGTAAATTAGAAATATGACTAATTTAATGAATTACCACATTTGTTGTTTCAAAACAAGCACTTTAAAATGAGCAATTATTTTGGAATTTTGGTAGAAAACGGTGGTGAGAATGGCATCTTCCGATTTGTGGTTTGAAACTTAGTTCGCTCTTTGGGAATGACAACATTATCATTCTGATTGTACATAATGCCTTAAAGTATAAAAATCCGACAAATAGTGTAGATAGTGTAGTAGCAATGTGTTCTAATATGACGGGAATGGAGAAGTCAACAGATACAGATCTTTAAAATAACAAAAAGAGGGTATTTTCAAAGATTCGGCCTGTTCAAGAGAAAGAAAAAAACAACGTTTAAGTGAAGAAGAAAAGTTCATATTAGAAGAATAAAGAAATTCCTACCTTAACAAAATAGTAGCAGGACTAAAAGAAGACGTTGATGAACATCAATTGTCTCGGTCGACACTACACAGAACACTACAGGAACTTTTAGTGGGAAAAAGTGAATCAAAAATCAATGCTAATCGATAATCTGCAAATTGTTTCTTGGAGACGCAAGTGAAATGAAGAAGTTTCGTACCGAAGGAGCGGAGATATTTTACATCGATTTGGTTGAACGAAGGATATACTGTAATTATACTGGCAAGATACAAATGTTACAAATCGCCATCAAGTAGTCCAAGAAGGTTGGTTAACTGGAATAAATCTACCATCGGGCAAAGGTCGACGACTAATTACTACACATATAGGTAGCGCTAATGTATTCTCAAAAAATAGTTTACTTGTGTTTGAGTCCAAGCACACCGGGGGTTATAACGAAGATATGAACGCTGATGTTTTTGAAGAATACTTTAAAGAAATTATAGCAAACACTCCACAGGAGGCTGCAAGTTACCATTCTAGGTAAGTCGACCGCTTACCAACAACTGCATGGAAAAAAGGAGACATTGCTCAAACGAGAGCTTTAGCTGTAGCAAATCAGCATAAAAAACAATTTGTTAAGTATGTTATTGGTGAATTCTGTGCTTCTCACGGGACTACCGTACATAGATTATCACCATATCATTGCGAACTCAACCCCATACAGTTAGTTTGGGCTCAAATAAAAAGTGAAGTAGGTCGCAACAATGCGACTTTTAAATTAAGTGAAGTGTGACAGCTTTTAATGCTAGCCATAGGCATTGTCAATGCAGAAAAGTGGAAAAGGTGTGTTGATCATGTAACTAAAGAGGAACACCGTATGTGGGACCTTGATGTGATAATGGAAGAAACTATAGAACCCGTTATAATATCAGTAAGACAAGATGGCAGCTCTTCCGAATCGGATGAGGATGATAAAGACTGATTGTTAGTCACATATCGAATTTGTTTCCAAAACCTACCTTTATGACAATATTAAATGTAAAAAAATTAATGTAAACTGCATTTATAATTATTTTATATTAATCAAAACATCAGAATTTGGAAATAGTCACATCTAAAATAAATGTTCCATACTTTCACGCCTTTCAATTATTTGATAATTAATCTGCAATTTTTAATACACTGAAATCCCAACCGCACGTATATGAGTTATATTCATGATCTTCAGACTTAAGTCGCATTTTAAAGGGTCGTATTTTGTTTGCCGTGTACTTGAACCGTCTTGATTTAACACAATATTTTGCAAGCGGCACATTTACAGTATTCTCGTTTAAATTAGCCCGGTACGCTACTGATTTCCAATTTGCCACTTCCTTGCAAAAAACCGGCACTATTTCACTAATAACATGATTTATTACTCTCTAATATTCTAGGACGTGCTTTAGTTAAATTTTTTTCAATCTCTGAATAACGATTAATTTTATAAGAAAATATGTAGACATATTTTAATAAAAAATTGATTTTACATAACTTTTCTATATGAAGTTTCTTGATATAAAGCTAAATAAGTCTAAAAATTAAATGAATATGATTCTCACAACATATGTTCCATTTAACCAAGGTCTCAATGATTCCATACCTCCAAGTAGTGTCGTATGCCTGTTGTAGAAAAATTGCGATAACTTGTTCTTGGCAAGCAAATGCATTTTGTATGTAATTTTCCAGTACGGTTAGTTGATCAATTGTGTATCTCCCTTTTCTGAAACCCATCTGAAAATTGCATAGAAGACTGTTAGCCTTTAGATGCCACATTAGTCTAGATGCCACCATTTTCTCAAGTAGTTTTCCCAAACAACTAGTTAAACAAATAGGACGATAATTTATGGGATTGTCCAATTCCGTTTTGTTCTTAGGTATTGGAATTACTATCGCCTCTTTCCATTTGTTTGGAAAAATTCCTTGTTCCCAGATCTTGTTGTATAGCTTTAACAATTTAGCTTTATAAAGTGGATTCGATTGTTTTATAAACGCATTGGATACGTTGTCAGGTCCTGTTGCCATAGGCTTTATATCTTTTAATGCATTTTCTACTTCTTGGTGAGAAAAAGGTGCATTATAATATTCATCGGACTCACTTACTTGGATTTCACTTTGTTCTTTTCTGTTCTTTATCAGACTTAATTTAGGATTGTAGTTATCACTATTACATATGTCTTCAAAATGGCCTTCCATACACTCTGGTAATTCTTTGGGTTCATAAATCGGTATACTATTTTGATTTAATACTGGTGTAAAGTTTCTGCCCATTATTGACCGAGTTTTATGTCACATTGTAGATACGGGTGTTTCCCGAGTCAGCGACCCTACGTGTTTTTCCCAGCGTTCCCTTTTTTCTATTTCTATAGCTCTTTTTGCTATTACTCATGTCCTTTTGAATTCAACCACCTTTTCATACGATGGATAACGCTTAAATACTATTAATGCTTTCTTTTTCTTGTTAATGGCATCTTTCACCTCATCGTTCCACCATGGAACCTTCATGAATCCAGATGTTTGCGTTTTTAAACACGAAACTGATAATGTAGCGGCTTCTAAGATCGCAATCCCGTCTTTTTCGGTTATATCCCAAGATGTTAAACTCTCGAATTTACTCCAATCTGTTTTCTGAAGTTGCCATTTTTTTGTTATTGTGAGGTTCAGATGCGATTTGCAAATTCAATTGAATTGGGAAGTGGTCAGTAATAGTGATAACCTCTAATATCTTCCATCCCAGTAGCGGTGGTACTTGGACACATATTAAAGCTAGATCTGTTGCCGAAAAGTTGTTAGTGGCGGTTAGTGTAAGTACCTTCCCCGTTGTTTAAGATAACTGAATTATTTTCCTCAATGAATTGTTCAATTAATCTGACTGGCAAGTCCGTCTTTAGGGATCCCCATAACTTATTATGTGAGTTAAAATCACCTAATATTAAATATGGAGCCCTGAATTGGCTCTCTAGAAGTTGAAAGTTACCTGAAGTCCAAGTAAAATGTGGCAGGTATAATATATTACATATTGTTAGGCTAAGGAGATATGTAACCTGAATAGCTACCGCTTGTAAACTGGTGTTTAGTGGTACAATTTTGTAAGGAATATTGTCTTTAATGTATATTGCTCCACCTCCTTTAGCCCTAGCTCCGGACTGAGCATCCTTTCGTATGCAATTGTATCCTCTAAGGGATATATTTTCTCTCAGATAAGCAGAGACAAAATGGAGAAAACTTAGATATTAGTTTTTATTTACGCATCATGAGCCTTAATAGCAATGCAGTTGTATTGTAATGTGTTTTCCAATAAATTACAGCTAGTGCAAACAACATATCTTTTTTTTTAAATATTAACCAAGCTCAAGATCTAAATACACTTCTCACGTGAGCAAGTACAAAAAGGGCATAATTAGGGAAGAAAATTCCATCAAGCGTTGAAAAAGGCCTCCGAAAAGAAACCATAGGGGTGAAAAAATACGATCCCCACGTGGGTGTATAAAAAAGTGAAAGGTGGGTTTTCCCCAGAAAATCCAAGATGACGGCCATGGTGCCCTACTTCTACTCATATAGGTAAGATTTTTGTTAAAATCAGGAAAAAATAGTTGTACACTAAGTAAAATTCTTTATTAAATTCGAATGTAAAGATTATAGTAGAAACGTGCTGGACAAGTTCCCATGAACATTGAGCACAATATAAAACTTCATATCAATTTAGCTTTTATGAAATGGGATAAAGCACGCAAGGCACAATGCAACATTGAACTCTATGCAAATTATGTTTGAATCGTTGTTGTTTGGTCTTTGTGCAACAGTAGCATCACCCTCTTCTCGGCCACTTTCCAGGAAGATGCTTTCCAACGTTGTTCAGTCGAACTGGATTTTCAGCAACAGCTCTGTCTTGAGGATTGTTTCTTTTTCTTCCTCTGCCAGTTTGGGAAGCGCATACAGGCTTGATTCTGCCTGTATAATCTCCTATTAGTTGCGAGGCCAACGATGAACGAAAGTCCAGATGGGATAAAGCATTAGTTCTTTGACTGGAATTTTTCAATGCATTTTTATAGATGATGAAGCTGTTGACAACGCTGGACTCTAAACAGTAATAAAAAATCGTCATCCACCATCTTCTGCTCTTCCATGAGATATTATATGCGGAACCTGGTCAAAGCGACCAACGGCTCCCATATATACCTTATAGTAGTCCACAGCTACAGGACACTTTACTGATTGCCTGGTGGCATCCCTCTGTGTCCTCAGAACTCGTGTTGATTCTAAAGGATTGTGTATTGTACTTATGACTGCCACAGATTTCTTGCCTCTATTTTACCACTTGGATATAAATACATTATCACTGATAACACCGTCGAATTCACCAACTATCATGTTTTTACTGGATTTGAGTTCTGAAGTGGGAAAGAATTTTCGCGTTTGTCTAATGGTAGCGCAAGAAAACAGCTTCTTTTTCAGAAGCCTTTGTGTCAGAGGCAGAGAAGAAAAAAAGTTGTCAAAATAAAGACAGTATCCGAGTCCTTCAAACGCAGTTGTTAAGTTGGAAACCAGTAGCTCTCCAAGAGTCCTGTTCTGCTCCTTCGTATAAGGACATTCCGATACAGTACTCGGTTCCGGCATAAGCAATAACCCAAACCTAGAAGCCACATTTCACTGGTTTCATGGGC
Organism: Vesta saturnalis; assembly: GCA_036346205.1. NCBI lineage: Eukaryota > Metazoa > Arthropoda > Insecta > Coleoptera > Lampyridae > Vesta > Vesta saturnalis. Next base: position 8,210,512 of record JARFJB010001166.1, read on the forward strand.
ATGTATTGCTTCAGTGTGCTGCCATAGATTCGTCGATTTACAAATTTCTTGATGGGTTGAATAGTAGTTTGAATCTTTTGGTGACGTTTTCTAAAAGTGGTCTAATTTTATACAGTCTATCATAATCGGTTTCGCCTTTTTTTTCATTAGGTCGTTATTGTTCAAGTGTAAATGTCTGGTAATGGTTAGGAAGCGTTTTAGAGGCATCACATCTCGAACTCGAGGTACAGTAAAATTATAATCGGAACTCCAATAGTGTCGCATACTAGGGAAATTGTGAGATGTCACTATTATCAGAAGCCCGATAAAAGCTTTTAGTTCTTCCATTGATAAGTTTAGATTTTTGCTTCTCTGGGTCGAATACAGGTTAGACTGATCTACAAGATATTGTAAGAATATTGGTGATAAGACGGTAAGAAAAATTTGAAGGGTACTATTGATGTTTACTTGGCATTGCCTCAATATTTTCCAAGTGGTTGATCTAAATCGAAACTAGCAAATTTCCCAGGCGTCTTGAATGTTTTGCCTCAAGAAAAAGTTTCATCATCAGAGCTACTTTCGTCCTCTTCATTGTCGCTTGAACTTTCCACAGAAGTTGGTCTCCCAAGCTACCACTGTCGCCTCCAATTGGAACGTGACACAGAGGATCTCGGGGTATTTTTCATTATAATGGCATTTCCTGGGTGTAGTTGGAAACGACAAGTGCTTTCTTTTTTGCATGTCCTGAATGAAACTTCTACCGCCTAAACTGGCCATATGTTTTTGGCCAAATCCGAGAACATAAGGGATGTCCTTGTTAGCCATAGTAAGCATTAAAGTTTTGGTTTACATGAATTGCCAATATCTACCATCCCTCATACTAGAACACGGTTACATGGGCATCCTTGAAATATTTCTCTCCGTGGATGGGATTTTCTTCCAAGGGTAGTCACAACTTAGCAGACGTCGCAGATGAGACTCTTTCTTGTAATATAAGGACTCATCGTGAGCCGTCTTTGTGCAGTAATTGTATGCGAGCCCATTATTTCTAGCACAATCACACGCAATATAAACTAAACATATTAAGCATTTGACGGTACCTTGGTTACGACCTTGCCACGTGTGAAAATTGTGTGCGGTTTATTTGCGTAGATTAACCGGACAACGTATGAAAATGAAGTCCTCTAGTTTTCGAAAAATGAAGCCCTCATCGAATTTTTAAGGATCAAATCTTGAATTATCCTTGTCATGCAAACACAGTATGCGCTCGAAATTTTTTACGCTACCAGTGGTGCCTCTCACCGAGCTGGCAGGGTAGTAGTGACACGACTTCCTTAGCATTCAGAAGGTAATGGGTTCGATTCCAGTTACCGTCTACTTTGTATGAATTTTTGTCAGGGGGTTTCCTCATATAGATGTAGCGGCATGGTCACTGCGTATATACACACCATGTGCGGCTACTTAGGCGAATGCCGGGGTAGTATTTTACCCCGTTCCTTCCCAACCTATCCTGACCACATCCATCCTTAATCCTACCATGCATATATACGTAATGTATGTATGTATGCTGGGAATTCATGATTGTGACTGAAGGAGCGTGGAAAGTTCAAACACCGTGTCTCTCACCGAACTCGTTACATTTATGAAACAACACCTTTTAGCGTTGATAAAAATTTCTTGCACGATGGAAAATCTGGGACAGGCTCTTGTTTCAACTTAGTACAAGTAAATTTTACCGTTTTTTAATTCTGTTTTTGGTTTGTACATTGCCAAACGCGTCTATGAATTTTTAAATTTCTGGGTCGGTTTAGGAAAATATCGTACAGTTATCATAAATTAGTAACAGTTTATCACTTTTTCCCAATTATTTCCCGTCTAAATTATAGGTAAGTAAGCGACCACAATTATGCAAGAAAATTAAATTAAATCTACAACGGCTAAATATTAAATGTTATATTAAATAAAATTTAATTATTCAATTAACATAAAAACCATTGAATACTTTGAATGAAACTTTAAAAGATTTAATTATAGTTTTACGCCGCCATGTAAATTATAAGTGTTTTGTAATGGAACTTTATTATGTTAAACTAACGATATTGAGTACGGTTTAATTGAAAAGATTTCTAATAGTCAAATGTAAATTATTTTACTGTATACACATTGCAAATTCCTTTCAATATGGAATGTAAAAGTTATTCTTCGTTTGAATTTTAAAGAGACTAGATCAAAGTATTTAGGTAGAAATGACGCGGCTTCCCTAAAACAAGCCGCGAATTGATGCTGTTTACCAGTTACCGTGTTTGGTCGAGTGTTTGACTTCATTTTATTATTTCTAACAATAAGAATGTAAAATAAACTATAGAAACTATCTATTAAAATCTATCAGCAATTGTTGCAAACACATTGGGATTTAAAAATTGAGTTCAAAAGGCACCTCATGTGTAACTGTAACCACTTTACTGCCAAATGTTTAAAATCTAATGTGATATAGTTTTGTGTAATTATTAATTAGACCATTATCTCCGTAATTATTTTTTGTACCAACCCAATCCCTCCATCTTGCGAGAAAGTATAAAGTTAGTATATTTATAGTAGTAAAATAATTAATTGTATTTTTAATTAAAATTAAGTAGACGCGATTTTCTATTACTTGCTTGTTTCTTTCTTACGAAAGTACATTTCTCACATGAAATTGAGGTTTGTCGTTTTGTGACATGAAATTTGTTTCTGAAAATTTAATGCTCTCCACGTCTTAGTATAAGTGACAACATAATATTATACTAATGTATCATGTCATAGAGAAGTAACAAAAAATATTTAATCAGGTAAACATCTGTTGCTGTATCTTGAAACTGGGAAGGTGTTTTTACAATTTACTGAACCAAAACATAGTGGTATTTAATTAATATCAGCATAATTTTGAATTCAACATTTCTAAAAATTTGACTCAAGTTCATATTTGCGAAAGTATTACAGATAGGATAAACGAAATGATTGTTAATCATTTGTCGTACTAATCTAAACATTCTGCATTAAATATACCTGTATATGTTGTTTGAATATCCTTGGCGGTTTCCACACTAGCCAGCTTAGCAAGATGTACTAACCAGTTTTCGTGGTAATATGGTCATATGACCATCCACTAGATTTTGCGTTGCGAGTAATTTTTTTTTAATTTCATACCGAGCAAAAATTATTATCACGTGTCATGTCTCCTAGCGATAAAGAAAACATTGTTAAATAATTTTGATTTTTCTTGAAAATAGACGACGATGCCTGATTTATCAAAATTTTGTTCTTCATGACTGCAAAGGCCACTGATACTGTCACTGTCTCCCAACACTTCCTCGCTACTTGCTGTTTTATTTTTTTTAATACTGTAGCCGCGTTTTTCCAAGAGTCGCTGTGTCGTTGAACAATGCTCTAAAAGTAGGCATTGTTAAATATTAATTTTTTTTACACCTATACTGCACTACATCCATACTTCAATGTAATAACAATAAACTTAGTAAGTGTAGTGGAATGTGTATAATTAATAGACAAAGGACGGTTATGCAACGTTATTACAATATGCGAATTTTATACTCTTGCGGAAGACGTAGGTCAGCAGCTTGAGAATAATCTACACAACTGACGAAATGACGAAATGTTACAATGTGCTAGGGTGGGGGATCTGACTCTTTCCTTGGATCCACTACTGATATTGGACCTGTTAAACGATTTTCAATTACTTATTAATGATCATTTTTGCTTTAAGGCTACTTTTTAAAATTGCTAATGGTTCTTTAATTCCTTATTAATGAAAACTACCGCTTTAGGTTAATGCCATTTTGGATTTGTTTTCAAATTCGTTATTCGATTACATCTAAATTTTTATTATTCGCACGTGACCTCCACTCAAGATTTAATTAATTTGCGGTTTTCAAGGTCAGTTAAATTAATTGTGGTTTAATTCCGTTAATTTGAGGTTTTTGACTTTTATTCATCGAGATACAAGCCCCAATCGATGTAAATTTTGTCTTTACGTATGTAGAACTAACGTAAATTTTAAATCTAATGATATTACAGCCAAATTACTTATATTAATGGAATGTGAGCCTGCAATACCGCAGGGATTCACACATACCAAAGCGGCTTGACTACTGTTGAATTATTATAAGTTTTGTTATGAACGAGTAAGTTCAAAAGTAAATATGTAATTAAAAATTATTACTAATTTTGTTAAATACATAAATAAAAAGTTCACCTCGAGTAGGATTTGAACCTACGACCTGTACTTTGCTAGAGTACTGCGCTAACCATCTGCGCCATTGGGACTTGTATCTCAATGGCGCAGATGGTTAGCGCGGTACCACTCTAACTAACTGAGCTATCTAGGTACAAGCCCCAATCGATGTAAATTTTGTCTTTAAGAGTGTTTGCGAGATGGTGTATTGGCAATTGAATTACTACCGCAATACTACCCTTTGCTATCAAGACACAATTCTGCGCAATTTCAATCTTGTGATATTTAATTAGTAACTTCCTGCAAGGCAGTGACCGATTTTCTATAGGTTACACCAGCTTGTTGCTGGTTTTAATTTACATTTAAATACCTACGTACCCTTGAATATAATTATTTAATTAATCACTTAATCACCAACACTGTCTAGGTATGGAGTTTAAAATCAATACGGTAGCGATTACTTATCGATATAAGTTTGTTTATAAGTCTGCTTCGCGGATTAAAATCAAGCCAGGGTGATTATTTATCGATATAAGTTTGTTTACACGACCGCTTTATTGTTCTGAAAAACGTATATTAAAACCGATCGAAAAGTGACAAATTCGCGTTTGTAGTATTTGTTTACTAAAGCGGAAAAAATATATTTATAGCCACAAAGGTTTACAATTATGATTTGTAACAAAACAATGGAACATACGACTGTATCTAACCTCTAACTCCAACTAACCGTTTTCTCTCAACCTACCACCGTTTTTCAAATGCTATTTATTAAATAAAAATACCAAAAAATATTACGTAACTATGTAAAATCAATAAATGAAATATTAATTTTTAAAATATTCACTCCTCCAAAGCAAACCCTATATATCTCGAATTTCAAAGTAACAAAGAGAGATTTCGCCGCTCATTGTAATTAATTATGAATCGGTGACGTTTCACCCAATTTCGATGTAAGCGATTTGTCACTGTCTACTCGAATAACGCTGTTCGAATCGCGTGGTAGAACACATTTTTTTCTACCCCAAACATGTGTTTTCTTTTCCTTTTGAACCTATAACTACGTACATTTAAATCTAATGTCTAATACATACAACACATAAATAATACATAAACCAAAAAACGTTATCAAATATAACGGCTTATTGGCTGATATTAAAACCCTTTAATGATCGTTCCTTTCGCGGTAACAATTGCGATTTCCTGTGCTATTACAACAAATAGCGGCCCGCTACCTACACTTGCCATGTCCTTTACATTTTTGTTCTTCAACACGTTTCTTTCACCAATAAAATTTTGTATTCACATATTTACTCTATTATAAATCCGGTGTTATTCTAATACTTCTGTTTGTAAGTTACAGAGTGTCCAAGCAAATGGTAAACACTGACTGTTTAACTGATAAATTTGAATCTGATTATGCTGGCAGACGTATGTACAAAGAGTGACGGGCAAATATCCTCAATTTAAGCCATTTTCTAAAAGGTCTGATATACAGGGTGGCTAAAGTACGTACAAAAATACCGGTTATCTGGTGGTGACCTTGGATTTGACCTTGTCTATGACTTTCAAGATTATTTGAAGGTCAAGTCAATTTTTTCTAGCATAATCCCCAACTTTTAACCCCGGATGTGACCTTCGTGACTTACAAAATTCTCTGAAGGTCATCTGAACCCCAAAGCGAAGGCCATGTGAAGGACAGAATAACTGATGTGATACGTGTCACAGATGTCCAGTACAAAAATTTTAGGATTTTTCCTTGGCTATTTCAAGGTGGCATTGGTGATATCTCTGGTGTTGGCCTGCAAGGTCCTAACAATTCTTCTAATAATAATAGAAAACTCATTTATTTAGCAAAATAATGAACATTAAACCATATTCATTCAAATAATAAAATTAATCAGAATAGAAGGCCAATGAAGGCAAGGAGTCAAGTCAGACTACTTTAGGAAAGGTTGACCATCAATACAACGTCATTGACATAAAAATTATCAATTATATCGTTTCAGCGCACATATAATCCCTCTTCTTCCAATCCATGGATTCAGGAAAGTGTATCTCTCAGATAGTCGCTGACAGTTAGTCCATAATGAGGGGGCGCACCATCATGTTCAAACCAAACTTTATTAAATTTGTTACCAGCAATCTGCTGTACAGATGTCACTGTATCACGTATATGGAGTATTTTTCTGCATTCAGGATTCCATTAATAAAAAAAGGCCCGATTGTATACTTTTATGTCACCCTGTGTATGAAACGGTGCAAAATAGTACTTAGTGAAACTATAATCAAAATTGATCAATTAGTTAGCACTTCTGTTAATTATATCAATTATTAAGTAGGTTATTATTGAGATATTTTTCTGAAATTTACATGTGTACCTTATCATTATCATATATTAGAATGCAAGTAAAGCAAATAGTGATTTTTGGCTGTAAAGTTTACATCTTATTTTTAATTTCAATAATGTTTAAAAAATTAAGTTAAGTACATAGAATCCATATAACTTATTTTCAGAAGCACTAATTTTATAATCAATTTGGATGATCACTTAACGCATTAAAAATAGATATATTTCACATGGATACTGGAAATATTGTTTTAGTTTATTGTCACCTTACTTTATTGAAAATTAAAGTTATTTATTTAAAAATTAGGATCTCTAATTTTCCATTTCAATTCTCATAAATTAATACATTTAAATTATCATGGTGTCAGCTCATTGCGTAATTAAAAGAATAATCAACATGATTTAGCACTACTATTTCTGTACAAAGACAAATACGTATTAACCAATATCTAAAAGTGTAGAAAATAAATAGGTACTTACATATCGAGGTAGGATAGTAACACTTAAAGGTGGGAGGGATTTGCACCTTTTAAAGAAAAGGTGGCTGTGGTTTCTAGCGCAAAAAATAGCGGACATAGAATCCTGTCCGGTTTGGATCTCCGGTAGGGCAGGATCGAAGCGACCTCGGTCATCGAAAGTACTCACTTTCTGATCCATAACCGAGCTGGTAGCGTAGTGGTGACACGACCTGCTTAGCATTCGGGAGGTAATGGGTTCGATTCCCGATACCGTCTACCTTGTATGAGGTTTTTTCAGGGGGTTTTCCTCATACACATGTAGCGGCATGGCCACTGCGTATATGCACATCATGTGCGGCTACTTAGGCGAATGCTGGGGTAGTATTCTCCCCCTCAGAACCCTACCTCCGTTCCTTCCGATCCTATCCTAACCACACCCATCCTTAATCCTACCATGCATATATACGTAATGTGTGTATGTATGCTGGGAATGAAATACGTGGCCTTTTCCTTTTCCTTTTGATCCATTATTGCAACATCCGCGGTATCAGAACTAATCTTAATGCTGTTCACCAACATCTTGAACAGTTACAACCTGACGTTTTGATTCTATCTGAAAGATAAGTCGCCTCTGAAAACTCCGATTTACCCCACTTTCCTTAATACAATATTCACGCTTACTTTCGATACAAAGGAGGGGTGTGTACCTATCTCTAGGACAATATCTCGCTTGCAAGAGGATTTCTTTTTTGGAAAATAATAATTCGACGTGAATTAGTTGAACATTCTGATCGTAAATTTGAGAAATTCTACTGTCTTCCAATAACAGTAACTTTCAAAACTTTGTCTTCTGTGCCTCAGTTTCCATCTTGCGATATCTCAATCCTTTATTCGATCTCTATTTTTTTATCGTGGAAGCTCTCAAATGTTCAACATATTTCCAAAAAAGGCGATAAAACCGATCCCTCTAGTTGCCGACCAATTGCCATCACTTCCATTTTGTCTCAAGTCATAGAAAACCCATTAATCAGCATCTACTCTTTCCTGAAATCTTAACAAACTTAGTGATCACAAACATGATTTTAGGCAGAGACGTTCAATAGGTGATTCATATGTGAACCAGGTTTGGAAGAATACACAGTTTTAGTCGTTTTAGATTTCTCAAAAGCATTTTATCAAGTTTCGAATAAGTGTTGACCATTTTAGTCAACAAAGACATGCAACGTATCCTTGAATGGAAAAGTACTAAACTAGTGAATTTAATGCCAACAAAACTCAGTGTTGCTTTGTGTATGACAAAATGATCGATCATTTTCTATTGTAAGTAAAATAGGTCTAATCAGTACCTTATCTACATCTACGACAGACATCATCAGAAGATGTGTAATAAATAGTAACATTTTTGGATTCTTACAAAATTAACTTAGAGGAGCAAGGATCAGTTTTTTATTCGCAAAATAGTACTTGAAAAAAGAAAACGAAGAATTAAATTAGTAATAATTTAAAAAAAACACAGTTGCCGTGATATTAAAACAAAGTGTTACGTTATCAACAACTGACAAGTTTTAACATTTTTAATAGTACAGCAGACAAGTTAACAAAGAATTAAAGAAATCCTGACTTATTAATAATTATTTCAATAAAATTTAACAATAAATAATAACAATAAAAATGATATACATTAAAAATTAATATTGCAATGGTTTGAAATAACGAGAATAACGAGAAGAATAACCAAACGAATTCATTAACAGAAATTATTAATAAAATCAATTAAATTCTCAGAGAACTCCATTAACGGCTAAACATGACCAAGTCTACCATAAAAATGTATGCGAAAATTTGCAAGTTGCCGGTTCGATAAATTGTTGCACTCTTCGGAAATTTTGTTTTTCAAAATCTCTATGTTTGCATGTCTATATTATAGCACCATACATTTTTGATTTTAAATGACCCCACAGAAAGAAATCATTTGGTGATAGATCTGGTGAACGTGTAACCTTAAAAAGCGGCTGCTAAAGTATATAAACACTAAAACTGGGCCAACTTATAATATTAAAACAAAAGCGATGAAGTAATAAATTAATAAATTGATTGTAATTGATCGAATAATTGTAATTAATAAAAACAATTATTAAATATCAATCGCTACTGCCGTCGGCTCATCGGTAAATTAAGATAAGGGGGGGTTCTAATTTATGTTTAATTAACCTACCTGAAATGCTAGTAGCTTCTTTTCTGCTTAATTATTTTCACTTAATTCCAAAACTATTATCAAAAAAATTATGAAAAAAATAATAAAATCTCGAGCGCCATGTTGTCTTCTTTTATATATCTATATAGGAACAACAAAACCTAGTTAATGAATACTAATAAACAAATTAACACAAATGAAAATAAAATAACAAGTTACACATAAGTTTATTTAATACATGATTGAAAACGTAAAAAAAATCAGAAGTCATAAACTATACTAAATTATATAAAAAACATTACCTTTACGGTTCTGTATATACACTGTAACTGGTAACTATGAAGCAGAATGGTTCATTTGGTGAGGTCAATGTCTTGCTTATTTATCCTTAAAATATGGAATTTCCTTGAAGTTTAATTCGCCAAATTTATTTGTAAAAGTATGTAGAACTTGCGTTGTAAATGTAATTCAAGTAAAACTTGCTATTTAAATTAATAGAATAGTAAAAATTACTGACTTATACGTGCCATTAGAAATATATTATAAAAATGCCATATAAAAGTATGCATTAAAAGGTGAGTACTTAAAAAGGTGCTTAAGAAAAAGTGCCTAAAAAAAAGCAAAGGCTTTAGTTTTAAATATAATGAGAAAAAAAATAACTTACCACCAAAATCTGATGGCACCAAAATATAAAAAATTAAGTAAAATCATGCTTATAGCTGTAATATTCAGCATTAAGTGAATTAAAAAACTTTCAGAATAACTCAAGTGTATTTCCCTAAAGTCTTCACGCTTGCGCGGATACAATAATATAAATCCAATTTTTTTAAGAAAGGGAACTACAACTATTTATGTAATATTACACCCAAAAGATATGTTCTAGGAAATGCCAATTAAATTGGCATTCTCAATTCTACACATTAATAATTAAAAACTTTTCTAATATTACGCCAAATAAATGAACGATTCTTAAATTAATGTACTTTTTAATACAACCACAAAAAAAGGTTGTTACAAACGAGCTGGCCAATTAACTGGTCCACCTCGTCCAATCCAGGTATTTGGACTTCAGTAAAATGCGCAGGACAACCATCCTGCTGACAGCATTTATCGTCGGGCCAATCTCCGTTTGAAGCAGCTCAAGGTATTTTCCCCGTTTAAGTGTCCATCAATGAAAAAGGGGCACATAATATTACATCCGTATATTCCTAACCATGCGTTGACTGACTGTGGATATTGGGAATGGTTCTCGATTATCAAATGAGGGTTATCCGTATCCAAATAGCGATAATTTTGCACATTTGGCTCTGCATTAATGGTGAAGGTCGATTCGTCAGAAAAACAAATATTGTTGAAATACCTATACATTGGCCATTTCCGTTACTGTTTCGCCGAAAACCATTCTGGACTCAAAATTCTCCTGGTGGTTTGAGAACTTGTACGATATAAATTTGTTCTTCTTTAAAATTTTGAAGACGGTTTTATTGTGCAAATTTAAATCCTTACCAATTTGCCGAATACTAATGCGGGGATTAGCAACGGCCGCCGCCCATGTCGTTCACATTATCTTGCGCAATCTCTTCTTCGTCGGCTATATTTAAAGTACGCTTTAAACAAGGCTTACACGGTTTAAAAACGTATCCATATATTTCTTGGTTTGAAATCACGTTCTGAATTATTGAAATGGCGGGTATCGGCCGATCAGGTACGCTACTACCGAAATAAAACCACTTTTGAAATAGATTTTTTTCAACAATTGCATAACACATTATTAATTTATTGAGAACCGCATTTGAAAATAGGAGCGTTAGGGATTTTACAAAACGTCAAAACTGAGAGTTGTTGATAACAACATTTTGCTTTAATATCATGGCAATTGTGTTTTTTTAAATTATTACTAAATTAATTCTTCGTTTTCTTTTTTCAACTACTATTTTGAGAATAAAAACTGATCTATCATACAGCATTTTTAATTCTGAAAAACTTTGACCTCTTATGTTTTTGCTCTAAACCAATTAGGGGAGCAGGAAATTGCATAAGTGTGGTTTTACATGTAAAATGCTATTACTGAGCGGTCGGTTCAGATACTTAATGAGTGATTCACATAACTTACAGCAGTATTAATTTTCCTTCTGCTTCTGTAATCTCCAATTGTTGAAGTCCCGTTCACCAAATCATCTGTATGGTGGATTCCACGATGTATGCTGGCACAACAGTAATTGTTATCGACCATGAGCTTCATCAGGTACGTTACTTAATAACTTTTTCCATAACCACTTTAATTTTAATATTGTATAATTTTAATGCAATAATTATGGGCATTCAATTTTATTTATTGACTTTTTCTCATTACACTTTATTTTAGTATTGTGTAATTTAAATACAATAATTATCTGCATTCAATTTTTAATTTGTTAAACATTTTTCTAATTTTAAGAAATTAATAAACTCGATTTTTTTGTGTTTAATTAATCTTGTTTATATTAAAAAAATCCATAACAATATGTCATAATTCAATAGAAATATCCATTTAACAATTCACTTATTATTACACTAACCTTACTTTTGTTTTAAATACCCTACGTTTCAAATGAAATACACCAATAATGCTATGATTTTTAAATTTTGGCAAAATAATGTTTCAGTATCATATAGAAAACGATGGAAGTTTAAATGAAAAAGAACAAGTCATTATGTACTTTGCACCACTGTTAACATCAATTATCAACAATTTTTATTTATACATTTTAAGAAATCTAGTCGCTTAGTGTCAATTCTTTGTTGTTTAACTGACACATTTATTATGAAAAAATTCCCCCAGTAAGACAACGACGAAACTTTGTCCAAGTTTCAGATTTTGACAGGGGTAGAATTATCGGCATGAAAGAAGCAGGTTTGTCATTGCGAGAAATCGGCAGAAAACTTAATCGAGACCACACCACGGTGGCCCGCATTTGGTCTTCTTGGTCTGGAGAAGGCATTCAACGACCTCGTCCCAGTGGAAGACTACCACGTAGCACCAATTATCGTGAAGAACGACTTCTTAGGCGGATGGCCACAAGAGATCGGTTTCAATCAACAAGGTCTGTTGAGGTGAACTGGACAGGAGCTATTGGTCGTCACCTATCAATGTCAACAATCTACAGGAGAATTAAGTCTTTTGGCTTACATTCGTATCGTCCGTACCGACGACCCCAGTTAACTCAAGAGCATAAGACTGCTAGATTGGCATGGTGTCAAGAGCGGCGGTACTGGGGCTTTCAATGGAGTAGCATCGCCTTCAGCGACGAATCGCGTTTTTGTTTGTGGCAAAACGATGGCCGTCAGAAGGTGCGGCGGTTTCGAGGAGAACGTCGAAATTTAGAGTTTGTTGAAAGGCGACCCACAGACTTAACACCTGGAGTCATGTTTTGGGGCGCCATACGTGTTGGTGTAATATCTCCTCTTGTGTTCATTCTAGGCACATTAAGTGCTCAGCGTTACATTGATAATGTTTTGGAGCCAGTAGCGGTATTTTGCAACAAGATAATGCTAGACCACATACCGCACATGTTACAAGAAGGTTTCTGGACCAAGTGCAGCTACCAGTATTGCCGAAGCCTGCGCGATCGCCAGATCTTTCGCCTATTGAACATGTATGGGACATGATGGGTCGAAGACTAAGGCAACCACCAAGGTCCCCAAACAACTTGGATGAATTACCACACCATCTCCAGGTAGCCTGGGATGAAATGCCTCAGGAGGATATATACCATCTCATAGAAATCATGCCTCTTAGAGTGAACGCCTGAATTGTTGTGCGTGGCGATGCTACACACTATTAACATTTTCTTGTTAACTGTTAATATTTTGCCTTCAAAATTTGATCATCTTATACATGGTAATAAAGCATTATTTTACCATACTTTCAAGACATAGCATTATTATTTCTAAGTGGTGCATTTCATTTAAAACGTAGTGTAGTTTACCTTTTGCGAATAGGTTTTGTTTTTATAAAAATAAGGTTACCAAACACTTACCAATCCTAAGTTTTTTATATTTTAGGAACAAAGGTAACATGCTTTCACCTTCAAGATTAGTAAGAGACTCCTAAGAAACTTTACAAGCAGTATAATTTTTTTCTAAAACAACAATTTTGATTGGACCTACTACGCCATACAAACAAACCTGATCTTAATTCTGATTCGTTGAACATTTTTCTGAAATTTACAATTTATTAATTTTACAAATATCTTTGTTATACTAGGATACATCGTAAAAATATTATAAACATTAAATTCTACTTTCCTTCGAAACTTTCCTTTAAAATGATACCCTATTTGCCCTATTTCGCTTTTAAACTATTTTGCTATGTTAATTATCCTAATTATACATTTTCACATACAGAAATTTACTTATATCTAACTCATTCTAATATCTACAGGAAAACTATGGTCATATTTGGATTCTCTGACCCGAAAAACATAAAGCTACACCAACTTTAACTTCAACACAGTGAACAATGAAAAATACAATCTCACAATCCGGGTTCAAAATGTCCATAACCTATCTTCTCAACACATTTAGTTAATTTGCATCAACAGTGTTAATTTATGTGGCTGCACTTCTTTTTAACACAACTGTAAGTTACTTTTACACTAATTGTTCAGTACTATTCTTCATAATTTCATAAACTATATGAATCTTTTTAACATTGTCTCTATTCTTAACTTTAATCATACAATTTCTTTCATCCACATGTTATCTAATGCATACTATTTTCTTTTATTTTAGAATTGAAGTAGATTATGCTATCAGAACAGGCTTTACCTTTTCCACATGGATATGATGAAAAATATTATCGAAAATACTTAATTTATGTCTTCTGAAGGTGATCGGAAACTACTAATGTGAAATTCTCTTGTATGTACCCAGTTATGTGTTATTATGAACCTATGTAACTTGCAATCTTACATATATGTTTATCTAATTTCATCACACTAACTCTAATCTTAATATAATCTTTATTATAAACTTTATTTCTTTATAACCATCATATTTAACACTCAAACATATTATCTCAACATATTGTAATGAAATCACATTTAAACCATAAGGATAAGATAAGATAGTGGAAGTGCATTCAGCAACATTCATTTGGCTTTACATAACTCAAAATTACATTAAATAATGGATACGATTAAAAAAATACAAATAATATGTCAACTTTTATTATAATAATTTTTTATAATTTAAAATTGTATTAGTAATAAAATATAGTATAAGAAATAAGTAAATATATGAAAAGATTAGAAAAAAGTAGAAAAAAATTCAAGAGATGGTAAGTGGTAGTCAGTTTTTGAACGGTAGTAAGAAAAATTTGTTTTAGTAGGCAGAGAGATTTTTTTTGTTGAAAAAAATTATCAAATGAGAAATGGGTAAGAGAAAAAAGGGCGAAGAGAAAAGAATGTGGAGAGAAAAGAATTAAAAAGAGAACGATAAAAAAAGAAACTTCCCGGAATTGAGCTCTAGAGTTTGATCCAGAAAAATAGAAAAATATGGATTTTGAAGTGAAAAAAGATTAATTTGAATAAAAACAATGAAGGAAGTAAGTGCTGAGTCAACATTTTGAACTAAGGTACGAAGAAAGGAGAAAAGGTGTGCTGTATAGTTTGACGGTGATAAAATTGGAAACTAATTTGACGATTGTGTCATTTGTCTATTGTTAAAGTTGGGCATTTTTTAATATAAAATATGATACCTTTACAATTTTATATTAAAGATTGTTGATTTTACTCTTGGGTGTTAAGCATTTCCCTCTAAAATCTGCGTCAGAAATTGACGCATTAACACTTTTGCGTATCATGCGTTTATTAAATAATTATTTAAAATATAAGACCCTAAATTATACCATTACAATATATATATATATATATATATATATATATATATATATATATATATATATTCAGATGATATGTTTTGAGTGTTAAAAGTAGTGGTTATAAAGTAATAAATATTATAATAAGATTAGCCTTAGTGTGATGAAATTAGATAAACATATGTAAGATCGCAGGTTGCATAGGTTCATAATAACATATGATTGAGTGCATATGTAGTTGTACTGCACATTGTGAGCTAAATGATTCAAGTTTTACAATGATTGCATTTTAATCATGGTTGTACAAGAGAAATTTCACATTAATAGTTTCCGATCACATTCGGAAGATATAAATTATGTATTTCCTTTAATATTGTTCATCATATCCATTTGGAAAAGGTAAAGCATGTTCTGGTAGCATAATCTTCTTCAGTTCTAAAATAAAAGAAAATAGTATGTATTAGATAACATATTAAATAAATTGTTTTGAGTAAAGTTAACGGTAAAGACAATTGTAGAAAGATTTATACAACTTATGAAATTATGAAGATTAATACTGAACAATTAGTGCAATAGTAACTTACAGTTGTGTTAAAAGGAAGTGTAGCCACATAAATTAACATTGTTGATGCAAATTAACTCAATTTGTTGAGAAGATAGGCTATGAACATTTTGAATTCTGATTGTGAGATAGTAGTTTACATTGTTGACTGTGTTGAAGTTAAAGTTAGTGTAACTTTATGTTTTTCGGGTCAGAGATTCCAAATATGACCATAGTTTTCCTGTGGAGATTAGAATAAGTTAGATATAAGTAAATTTCTGTATGTGAAAATGTAGAAATAGTATAATTATCATAGCAAAGTAGTTTAAAAGCGAAATAGGGCAAATGGGGTATCATTTTAAAGAAAATTTTATATAGAATTTAATGCTTCTAATATTTTTAAGATCTATTCTAGTATAACAGAGATATTTGTAAAATTAATAAATTGTACATTTTCTTAAGACTCTCTTATTAATCTTGAAGTTTTTCATAACCTAATTCATGTAAAAACAAAACATATTCGTAAAAAGTTAAACTACTTAAAACAAAAGTGAGGTTAGAGTAATTAATAATAAGGGAATTGTTAAATTGATGTTTCTAATGAATTATGAAATATTGTTATTAATTTTTTTTAATATAAACATAACTAAGACAAAAATCGAGTTTATTAATTTCATAGAAATTATAAAAGTTTTAATAAATTAAAATCGAATGCAGATAATTATGCAATACTAAAATAAAGTGTTATGAGAAAGCCAATAAATAAAATTGAATGCAGATAACTATTGCATTAAAATTATGCAATATTAAAGTAAAGTGCTTATGGAAAAAGTTAATAAGTAACGTACCTGAAGAAGCTTATGGTCGATAGCAATCACTGTTGTGCCAGCATACTTAGTGGGATCCACATTATAGCTGATTTAGCGGGACTTCAACAATTGGAGATTACAGAAGCAGAAGAAGGATTAATAACGCTGTAAGTTATATGAATCTCATATTATTAATCCAGGTTATGTTTTTGAATTATGCGTATCATCGATGTTTACATGTGTACAGAACTTAAACAAATATATACCAGTCAGCGAATATGAACGCGAATCATTAAGTATATAATAATATTACTACAGTTTAAAAAATCAAATTATACTTACAGTAACAGTAATTTATTTTATTGTTCAGCCATGGAATACACAATCCACATATTTAACATCATTATTTACAAACAGATATCCGCATGCGCGCAATGTGTTGTATAATTGCTTATAATACAACGTGCTTGATTTAACTTAAAATTTAATTGTAAGTCAGTGATTGAGTTATCTTATAAAAATTTTAATATGAAAGTTTTATTTAATATCATTACAAAACTAATTCATTGAACCATATCCCCTGAGTTGCTAGTCGAGGTGAAATACATATAATATTAAATATTCCACTAAGTTAATAAACATCACAAATCATGTTGTACAAACGTGGGGCAAACATATCCTGTTGTTTTTTTATTTATATTGAACACTATCCGCTAAGTTATTATACAGCCCAATATATAAATATATATATATATATATATATATATATATATATATATATATATATATATATATACAATACACAATCACAAATTTGTGGTTGTTAACACATTGGAGATCCCGGAGAATTTGTTAGAATGAGTTCAATTTCTTTGTTAGGCAACAATTAATTCTTCATAATTGCTCCGGAAATTAAGTTTGATGGGTTTGAATGCAAAGTTTGAATGATTAGTAAGGTAAATATATATATAGTAATTTCAAAGTATCACGCTGTTTGAAATAACTTTAATTAGAGTTCAACGTGTGGCGTAAAGATGAGATCGAAGGTTTCTCAATGTAACCTGGATTCGTTTTCGTAAACGTTGGTATCGTTAATATCAATTAAACTGAGGTTTATCATGCCACGTGTACCCATGCCTTAAGTACTCTACGCGGGCAAAAATGTTAGTAAACAATCAACAATGCCAAATCATACCAGCGATGATATCATACAGTACTGACGGGTTTATGTAAACACATTTCAAGTTAATATGTTCTTTTTCAAGACGGGATATTGGCAGTTAAGTTACTACCGCAATAATACTCTATGTTATCAAGAAACAATATACGACAACTTTATTGTCGTAAAAAACTTGCATTAAACTAATATATGCGATTATTAATTAAATTGAAATAATAGCGAGATTATTCATTAACGTTATTTATTTATTTTTGTTTGTTTTAATTTTACAATAACAGATGTTTTAAAAACTCAATTGAAAATCATAGTAAGTGAATTAATACCATCAGAGAAATGATCTTATCTATTATACAGGGTCAGAGTTCAAGTAAATATAAATATTAAAACACGATTGCATTAAATTTATTACCTACATAAAAGGATTTCTATTGATTACATTAACCATTATGTTGTCGACTTTAAGGGTCATCTTTCAAAGAAATTCGTTTGATGACAGTTTATATAAATTTGCACTTATACCAATACTTGTGAGTGGAAATAAATATTGAGAAATTTTCCATTGTTCAATCACAATTAATAGCATAAAGTAATAAATAAATTGCACTTAGAACCTGTCAATAAAGGCTAGTCAGGGTAACCATTATTTATCTAATTTATTCAGCAAAGAATTTAGGAAGTGTTGTGCATTGCACAAGAGAATTGGCAACGATACATCACACATTTGGCACCGCACTGTAGAACCATATTTTATTTCAGAATCAACACTTACAGAGTGTTACATCACAAAATTAGTAAAAAAACTAGTTCGAGTACCACTAACAGTCACATGTGGATTTACCTTTTCGACTTTGAAATTGATGGTAGAATGTATCCCATTTTGGTTGAAATTGTAGGGTATCTCGTTTGTGAGCAAAGATAGAAAGATGCGGTTTTCGCGACCCTATTATACTTTTTCGTAACACGAAAGATGCCTCAAACAGAATTCTCATTGTCCTATTAGAATTTAAGATACAGGGCGAAATTCAAAATTTGCACATTTTAGGCACCCCTCGTAACAGCTTTGCCTTGTAATTTATCGAAATGGTGAAAAGTGGGTTTTATACCGCATTTTCCGTAGAATTTAGTGACGTGCATAGTTTTCCACACAAAAAGCCAGTTTCTTCGCAATAAACCAAAGTTTTGTTTTTTTTAATGGAACACCCTGTATATTTTTATATTATATAATTGAGGTTACTCTCAGTTTTCAAAAAATATATATTGTGTGGCACTTATTTTGCATTATTAACCTCAAAAATGGATGTTACGTTAATTTAACAATTTGATCATATAGTTGACCATGAAAAAACAAGGTTAAGGGTTAAGAAAGAAGGAAAGACATGTTTGAAATGATGACCATTCTGTCTTATACATGCTTCACACACTCTTCCAATTCGTTCTATAGCATTAAGCACAACTATAGGGCGATCTTCTAAATGTCTGAAAGCTTCTCTAACTGCATTTGTCAAACGTTCGATGTTATCATATTGAGTTTGGTATATTTCATTTTGGAAGTAACCCCATAAGACTGACAAGTGCGGAGACTTAGGAGGCCATTTTATCGGCCCACTAGTGCCAATCCATCTATTACTAAAATTATTTTTCAAAAACGAGCGAATGATTTGCACATGTGAGATGGGGCTCCATCCTGGTGGAAATTAATTTGGTTTAAGCGAGCTAAATGAATATTACCTAATAATTCAGGCACAACCATTTCCAAAATGTCCAAAGATCTAGGAGCGGATAAGTTCCCTTCGAAAATTTTATTTTATTTTTGATCCTAATATAAAGCAGGAAACATTTAGTCCAAATCGTCCTTGTTGTCTTTGGGGGAATATTTGGTGTTGACTTTATTGAGACCAGAATGTGCTATTGGCCTGTTTAAAACACATTAACTGCTAAAATATGACTCGTCTGATCGTATGATATTTCTTCCCAAGTTGGGTACTATATTTAATGTTTTAAGTACCATTTGTAAATGTTGAATAAGCCTAAATTTGTATGGTTAGCCTACCCTGAAAGACAACAATCAGACTCAAGGATATTTAAACGGTGCGTATACATGAAAGTATTTAAGAATATACAATAGTAATGTTGTAGTTTGAAACAAAACTTAATTGATCACGGATCTTTTCAAAAACCACAGCCGAAACAATACTTTAAGGAAAATATTGAATAGGGTGCAGTGGCGGTGCTGGGTCAGGTGAAAGCTGAGCCAATAACTTCATCTAGGGAAATTGTTGATGTTGGGGTGTCCCAAACAAAGGCTATAAGAATTTTAAGCAAACACCATTATCATCCGTACAAATTCAGAAAGGAGCATTTTCTTAACGAGGATGATAAAGGGAGACGGGTTACGTTCTGTCAGTGGTATTTACAACAATGCAGATCTATTGAAAATTTTATCGAATCCATTAGGGGAGAGTGGGGCAAGTGAGTCATAGGGGGCACGTGAGTCTTTCGGAATAATTAAAAAAACCGACATCATAGCCGATAACAGTCAGTGCAGTTTATAATTGTATCAACAGGTGCGTGTTGCTGATAAAAAATTAGTAAAACTAAGGTAAATATGAATATTTTTTTATTTTACGTTTTGTTATATTATATTTAAGGTAAATTACGTAAGGATTTTTCATAACTTAAAGTAAGTATCGAGCTATTTCGTCATGGGCGTGACATAACCTTATTTGTGTGCAATACCAGTCGATATTTACAATGTTGCCAAATGTATCTGTTCTTCTTTGATTTATTTCTTTTTATTTTATTGTCACTTTGGGGCAAGTAAGTCTTGACCGTGACTCACTTCCTCCACAGTAGTTTAGAATATAAATAAATGATTTGTTTTTTTTTGCAGGTGGAAAATGGTCCGTAACTACGTGCGTAAGACCAAAAAAGGGTCATATTCAGAAGCTGCTATGCAACGTGCCTTAGAAGCTATTCAGAATAAGGAGATGTCAATCAAGAGAGCTAGTGTGGTCTTCAATGTTCCGAGAACGAGCATACACACACAGATAAGTCGTCAGGGGATCAATCCAGTTACAAGCCTTGGCAGGTTGAAGCCTGTGTTTACTGCACAAATGGAAATGGAACTGTGTGAACATATAATACATTTAGAAAAACTATTTTATGGATTTTCAACGGCAGATGTTCGACGAATTGCATTTCAGTTTGTTGAAGCTAACAAAATCACGTTGGCAGGAAAAGACTGGTTGATATCATTTTTGAAATGTCAAGGAAACCTTTCCATCCGAAGACCTGAAGCAACAAGCATTGCAAAAGTGACAGGATTTTCAAAGCAGAGAGTTAGTGAGTTTTTTAAAAACTTAAAAGAGATCTTAGGTAAGTGCAATTTTCCCCCGCATCGTGTATTTAACTGTGATGAGACAGGAATTACCTGCGTCCAAAAATCACCAAAAATATGAGCGGAAAAGGGAAGAAAGCAAGTGGGAAAATTAACTTCACTGGAAAGAGGAAAAAATACAACTTTATTAGTTTGTGTCAGTGCTACGGGCACGTTTATCCCACCATTTATGGTCTTTCCTCGTGTAAGAATGAATCCAACTTTATTGAATGGTGCTTTTCCTGGCACGGTAGGATTTCCTGTACAATCAGGATGGATGGATGCCGATCTGTTTGTTAAATTTTTAAATCATTTTATAGACTGCACAAAAACAACCAAAGAATCTCCAAGTCTGCTGATATTAGATGGGAGTTCAAGCCATAAGTCTATTGAGTCAATAAACCTGGCTAGAAATTCTGGAGTAACTCTTTTGACCCTACCACCTCACACTTCGAATAAGCTACAGCCGCTTGACGTAAGCGTATTTGCACCATTCAAAACCTACCTGGCAAAAGAAATGGACCATTGGCTCACAAACCACCCTGGCCGTAGAATCACTGAATATGACATGGCTCCGATTATTAAAAATGCCCTTATTAAGGCATTTACACAAACAAATATTATTAACGGTTTTGAAAAAACGGGAATCTACCCGTATAATCCTGATGTGTTCCAAGAGAGCGACTTTGAGGCGGCTGAGAACATCCTTCAAAAAGAAACCAATCCTGAAAGCGTCAATCCATTCGTCAATTCACAGAACAATCTCCAAAACGAAACCAATCCAGAAAACGTGAATCCCTCGATCAGTTCTGAGAACATTCTTCAAAAAGAGACCAATCCAGAAAGCGTCAGTCTCTCAGCCAATTCCGAAAACTTGGTAGATGGAACTCATTGGGAATCAGGTGATATCCAGCGCTATCCCAAGGTACCACCAGTCACTTTGGAGCCATCAGAACAACCGTCATGCAGTTATGTTTCTTTTTCAAGTTTAAGTCCAATCCTAAAACCTTCAACACAGAAAAGAAACACCAAAACAATATTCAGAAACACAGAAGGATCTAAAATAATCACTAGTTCACCTTACAAAGATCAACTCGAAGATAAATTAAAAACAAAAAAAGCAAAATCGGTAAAAAAGGATTTTGAGAAAGCAAGCCCATGTACAAATGATAAAAAAGTGAATAAAAGAGGAAACATGGGGGAAAAGAAGAAATGTGCATCAGCAGAACCAGCAAGAATATCAGAAGAAGAGAAAAACACAATATGCGTTTATTGTGATGAGACATATGAAGAGACTTGTTATGAGGAATGGATCATGTGCATAAAATGTGGTGCCTGGATGCACGAGGAGTGTTCAGATAATGAACCAGGTGCTAATAATTATGTTTGTGATAACTGCCGATAATTATTACTCTAAGGACTCACTTGCCCCACATGGATGATTCACTTATCCCATAGCCTGGGGCAAGTGAGTCATTTGCCATTCTTTTTTAAGTCTGACATTTTACCAACGATTTTACAGTTTATTCATTTTTTAAGGTCAAGTTATTAAAGAAACAGTTAAAGTTGTTCTGTATCTAATAAGCGCTGTTTTATTTCTAAAAGTAACAAAGTTATACCTCTTTGATCTTTAAGGTGCCTCACTTGCCCTACTTTCCCCTATTTGGTCGGATGAGGCTCATATTAGCAGTGATGGAATTTTTTAACATCCACAATGCACGTTACTGGTCTGATATTAATAATTATGTAACAGTTACACGAAGAAGGTAGGGGAAATTTGGGTGGAACGTTTGATGCTGCATTAAAGGTGGAAGATTTTACTACTATATTTATGAAGGGACACTAAATTCTAGAGATATTTAGATGACATTCTTCTGACTCATCTAGAGGAATTTTTAGATAATCTTCCATTTCAGCAGCATCAAAACAATAATATAATATTTCAGCAAGATGGCGCTCCTGCCTACAATTCTAGAGTGGTAACAGATTGTTTATCTTTAAAGTTTCCTAACCGATGGATGGGAACTTCAGGACCGATTCGTTGACCGGTCCGATCACCAGACCTTACTGTTTTAGATTATTTTCTTTGGGGCTTTTTGAAGCATATTATTTATAAAAGAACATCAAGGAACATTGATGAATTATGTCAAAACTCCAATACATCTTTTAAATGCCCTTAGTGCAACAAGACGGCGGTGCCAATTATGTATTGAAAAATATTTGTAGATCACTATTTATTCATTATATTTGTTCATTCGTTATTTCATATCTTAATAATTAAAAGTGTTTTATTCTCAGAGCCTACTGTTTCGTCTGCTACGTTGAAAAAAATCAAACACGAATAAAACTATTATTATTCAATTGAACTAAGGGTCAATACCTTATATTTTTGAAAAGCAAAAAAATGCTTTTCAACAGTGCCATGGCCAACTACGATTTGTATTTAAAAAAATAATAACTTTTATATTATAGACGATAAAATTTATCTGATATGAGCAACGGATTCTAATTATCAAAGTGTCTGAAGAACGTTTTTACCGATTTTGAATATCTTTGAAGAGTTATTATTTATTTTGTTATGAACGAATAAAATAAAATAAAATAAAATCGCGGTACTATAGCAAAGTACAGGTAGTAGGTTCAAATCCTACTCGAGGTAAACTTTTTATTTATGTATTTA
The DNA here is from genome assembly GCA_036346205.1 of Vesta saturnalis. Taxonomy (NCBI): domain Eukaryota; kingdom Metazoa; phylum Arthropoda; class Insecta; order Coleoptera; family Lampyridae; genus Vesta; species Vesta saturnalis. The sequence goes on from JARFJB010001166.1 coordinate 8,234,164, forward strand.
AGAAAATTAATAATAAGTTTTAATCTTTGAAGAATGTTATTCAAATCTTTAAAATAGAGCCCTGGACACCGACGTCAGATTTTCTCTGTCTTGTATGATAGGGTAATTTCCATTTAAACCATCGAAAAAACTCACCCTGTACATCAATGTTGCGGAAGAACAAAAGCTATAGATAGAAAGGGTGGTGAAGTCTAAGCTAGGTACAGCCACTCATTTCTAAAAAAATATATGAGCAATTTTTGGTAAATATGATGTTTGATGTTTACTCGTAATGTTTATGATAATAGACTCTAGAACAGAGAAAAAAAATCAATAATGAAGCGTGTATGATAATATTTGATACATTATCATAAATATGATTTCACATCCAATGACGTCATTTGTTTGCTGGTCCGTCTTTCTATCTATTTTCCAAACACACAGCCTTGTTATTATGCACATGTACAAATATCAGCTGAACATGCAATAATTTTCATGTTTATTAATTTTTATGTAATGCGCAAAAAAACTTAAGTATGTGATAAACTTTGTACACATCTTAATTATGATAAGGTATATGTATTTGTTTTGACTGTATCACTGTAAAAGATAAGAAGTGTTTGCCCTTAGAAATGCAAACTTTAAAAAACTAAATGATTTGCTTTTTTCCTATAAAGTTGTTCAGAAGATAACATTGTTTATAACAATATTGTTTAATAACAACGATATGTATTGATATAATGAAAGTTAATGCTGAGGAATCAATCTAATAATCAAAATATTAGTGATGTGTTTATGAGCAACGTCAAAATGACAAAATATGGACAAAGGGTGTTGAAAAATCCATGACCATGGTTAAGAATTACTCATTTCGAGAAAATATGCTGGAAATAAAATCATAAACTTATTAATTCACGCACAATTTAAAGAGAATTGTTGTTGATTCTCGGGTTATTTGAAATTAAATGTGTTGGGGATGGAATAGAAACATAACGCTTCTCTTCCACGAAGACTAGCCTGGCTGGTGGTGCTAATCCTTTGGATGTAGTGCCGTAACTCAATGTGTGCTGTTGCTTGCAGTCGGAGTATACTTGCTGATGGATTCCTTTGCGTGGGAGCATATTTTGCTTTCCTGGGTTGGGACATTGTTTCCAACGTCTGGAATCTTATTTTAAGGAATTCCATTGTTTACTCAAGGGATGATGATTTATTTGGTGTTTTTAGAGACTATTCAAAGAGTTTATGGGGCTCTGAATCCCACTCCTGCCACTATACTGACGATCATCGGACATCAGGATGCCGTTTATGTTTCCAGATTTGTGATTAGCGTCGTTCTATGTGGAGGTGTTAGATTAGTTTAGATGCTTCTCCTGTGACATGGATTTTTAGATATTGCGTTTTGTTACAAACTTGTTGGCGTGTATTACTTTTTGCAAGATGTCTTGGAAGGTAATCCAGTTTTTATAGCCACGACTAGATATAGTTAGCTTCACTTTTGGTAGTGCAACGTTGCATGGCTATTTACTTGCGTAGCCATGTTTATTTTGCTTCCGAGTTTGATGCATATTTGGTCACAGCATTGTTGGATCTTCTCAAACTCGCTTGCTGTAAAATAGGTATCCTTAAATATTGTTTCATGCACCTTTTGGTGTAGCTCCTCAATGTCAGTGAAAACTGTCCATTCATCTCGTTGGGTGGTGGCCGATGTATTTTTCCCTAGCTCTGTCAGATAATGTTTAATATTATTGTATACCTTCCTTAACCACTCAAAATGTTTTGACATACGTAGGTTTAATAACAGCAGTTGAAGAAAAAAGCTATGAAGAAGCCGAATAATACAAAAGTAAGGTTAGCTCAGTCTTAGGTTCATCTAGGCGAACCAAACCTAGAAATGAGAGCTGTCATTTCCCTCAAGAATGACCCATCGGTCAAAATTCTCCCGGCAGACAAAGGAAACGCGACTGTGGTAGTGGATATGGAGACTTAAAATAGTAAGATCCAAGAACTACTGGACAGGGGCGAGTACAAACACCAAAAGTCCCACACCATCAATCGAAAGACGGATATACCAGACTCTGTAAAAACGCAAGATAGTTCTCTGATTACTAGAGAACTAGACTTACCCCACACTACTGCAAATCTCCGCATCTGTACGGCCTGCCAAATATCCATAAGGAAGGAATATCTCTAAGACCAATTGTGAACTCGATAAATTCACCTTGTCATCCATTAGCACACTATCTGCTAGGCATAATGATACCCTTATCGGAAAAAATCGAGTCTAATGGCCAAGAATACGCAGCACTTCATGGAAACCATCAGAAACTTCCAACTAAGCCACGAAGAAATACTGGTAAGCTTCGACATCGTGAAGCTTATGAAACGTTAGGCAGACGCACGCAACTCTCGGTAAACACAATAATGGAGCTTCCGACAATATGCATTAGAACTACATATTTCCAAGTAGAAGATAAATTCTACCAATAAGAGTTTGGGATGGCGATGGGTTCCCCACTATCGCCCATAGTGAGCAATGTATATATGGAAGACTTTGAAGACCAAACGATATACGAACTCACGAAAAAAATCAAGGATGTGGTTAGATACGTGGACCAGACCTTCGTAGTTTGGCTACACGGCAAGCATGAGCTGGATGAATTCCTAGATCCTCTGAATAGCCGCGCACCCTCCATAAAATTCACAATGGAATTGGAGTCGGAACAAAAACTGCCATTCCTGGATGTACTTGTACACAGGAATGACAACACCTTCACTACGAGTGTATACAGGAAACCTACCCACACGGGGAGCTACCACAATAAGATAATCATGGTCTTCTATTTGCAGTTTCAATAGCTCCTGATGTGTGCTTAATGTTCTTTCTTACGATGTCTCCAACGTACTGCGACGCTCTTTTGTGTATACCTCGTTCTTCCGTGATACTAACTATGTTTTGGTATTTGCTAACTGTTTATCCATCGCTTTAACAATTTCATTTTGAATGCGGGCCTATTTGCTGAACTTGCCTATTGCCGTTCAACGGGTTTTCCTACATAGTTTAATATTTTTTGCTTGCAGGCTTTAATTTTTGGCATCCTGTTTAGCCTCTTAATTTCCCTCGATCGAGGTTAATTCTTTCTGCGTTGTGATGATTTTTTCCTCTCACAGTTTGTATACATAATTGAACGCCTAACAATATTTATGTTTATTTAAAAAACGAAAACTAAATCTCTTAATCGCTGTTTTCTGGGATGTTCATATCTGTAAATCCTTATAGTTTTACAGGGGAATGCACTGTTTCCGTAGTACTGAGGAATTGCAGATTTTTTCATCTTCTTGTCTGCGGTGGCGATAGTGTTTTCACTGATTGTTGCCGACTGTGGTGGCTCGATGGAGTATGTTTCCTTTAACTGGTTACCGATGTTCTGGTGGCTCGAAGGACGATGTTTAATCTCGGGTTAGTTGAAACTAAATGTGATGAGGATGCAAGGGTTACACCGTTACTTGTGTCGATTGTATACTGATCCTTGTACCCTGTGAGTAAGCGAACTGTGGTATTTAACGCAATACTGTTTATTAAATCGAATATTAACTATATATATATATATATATATATATATATATATATATATATATATATATATATATATATATATATATATATATATATATATATATATATATATATATATATATATATATATATATATATATATATATATATATATTACCATAATTTTATAGTATTTATAGTATGTATAGATTATTATTTATATTAATATTTTTAATGGCTAACTAATATTTAAACACAGTCGGATATAACGTGAACTATAACTTTTACGATGTTACCCTTTTTATAATTATTTAAATTGCCCAAACTAACTTTTAAAAACAATCGCATGTAAAGACTCATCAAAGGGGATATGGTTCAAAATTTAGAAGAAACTTTATTTTTAATTGACAAAGTAAATTATTGTTTATTTGAATTATACTAAGATTTTGAATTAAATAATTATAGTTAATTTGATTAATGCACATTGAGTTATTGCCCAATTATATTTTATTGTATCTAACTTGTTCAAAGAAATTGAATTATAAATTTTAATTTGTATCAATATATGTGTCACACCTTGTACATAACAAAAATTCTTCAAACTACATACTTGGGCATGCGCTGTGAATACGCAAACATGTGACTTTTGATTACAATAAAAATGAAATTCGCCATACATGTAAGTATAAATACGTTTGAATATAATCAATATTATATTAACCATTTACAATTTTAGACCAAATAATGTTCCCTTTGGACATGCATACACGTTGTCGCACATCATGTTTGTTACAAAGGATGAAATTATGAACACAACAATGAAATACCAATGTCAACAATAAAGTACAAAATCATAACACTCACATAAAATGTCCTCCTTTTCTGGTTACTGCTGATGAAGTTGATTGTAGAAAACAGCTCCTTCGAACTCCAACTCTGCTTCTCGAACATCCAAATTTTCTCCAATATAAACAACTTATACGTTTACGTAAGTTTCACTAATGTTATTATATTTCTGATGAATCTTTATTTTTAGGATCATCACACTTCTTATATTTATTTAAAAATAAATTTTGAAAAGCATGGATAGTTTGAAGGTTATTATAAATTAAACACGCTTCCAGTAAATAAGGTGTATAATGATGATAACACGAAGAGAACACAATTAAATATCCATAACAACGTAAACAAAACAAACGTAAAAAAAAAACAATGTCGAAACTGCGGAAATATTTTCATTAACTATCGATAACATCCGATTTTGATTTTTAAAAAGGTAAACTAACCTTAATTTAATTATTTCCCGACAAAAGACTATCACTTGTTCCTTTTAACACTTCCGATACTAAAATCGCACTTTGTTTTTAACGAAGTGACGTTATTTTGTTTAAAATAATTTCACAAAAAAATTTGGCAACATCTTACTTTAGCAAGCTGTTGAAACAGAGAAAAATTAAGAGAGATTGTAACCCTCCAGCACTTCTATTTATACGATTATGGGTAACGACCAAAATTTTCGATTGTTATCAATAGTTACCAACAATGTTTCCTAAATTCTGATTGGCTAAAGCAATTTTTACATTACGATATAATTTCAAAATCCCATAACTTTTGCCCCCTTAAACCTATCTTAAATCTAATAACATATTCATAAACTACATAAATTTTCCTATAATTTAAAACCAAACATGAACTAATTCCTCAAATTAATAACCAAGTTAATTTTCACACTGAATTATTGATTTTAAGCTAATTTTATGTACTTTACAGGCCTGGAAATGATTTCCAAATGAATATGGGATGCAACTACACATAAATATTCATCTTTTACATTCCTACGGCCAATTTGAAAGGAAAATTATTTTAATTTTTCGAACACTCTTAGAAACTAAATTTGACAAAATGGTCACAAATATGGTGAATTGGGACTTGAAATTGAGGCTACTTTACTATTTTTACCTCTTATAATTTATTTTACACAAATCGTCTCAATCTAAAAATAATTTTTACATAAATTTTATGTGAGGAAATAACATAACCTCATATTGTTAATAGAATTTTCAATGTAAAATTTCACACTTTTAACCACTATAACTGTTTGTGAAAGTGTTTAAACTTAATGTTTATGTCTCAATTTAATTTCTTTTAACACTTTTATAGGTCTATAAGTTCTTCTACGACTAGTGTCGAATTGTTGCAAATCACTAGTTTAAGGTCTGTAAATGTTGATTAAACACAATAATTCCAGAACTGCTGCTTAATTTATGTTTTATAGTTAATCACCAATGTAATTGTTCTGTTTTTTCGTAATTTTAGCACTTATATACATTTATCACACTAACACGTATGTTTTCATGATTCTTGGCTGCGTACATTTAAATTGTGCCATTGATACCACCCTATATCTAGTTTTGAACATTATTTTTGTAAACTACAGCATGTATCTCATGTCGTCAGGGAACATTATGTTTAAATACTAACTAACTAAATGTGAACTTGAATTAAATCATAACGATACCAAACATACCCTATACTTAAATGTAATGTGCTGTCGATTATACTTATATTAACATTTTATTATGAAATAATTAAATTTACATACATCTCAATGTTAATCAATCATTCTTATCTAAAATTATATATAACGAGATGTACCATTTGTACAAACTAAAGAAATTATTCACTATGTGACTTACATAGCTACACGACTGTAATTTAAATCATCTCATATATATATATATATATATATATATATATATATATATATATATATATATATATATATATATATATATATATTATATATATTATTAGTTCTGTCCTATTTACAATAAACAAACAAATGCAATTTAATGTGACGCATAAATTCTACTGTATTACGCTTAGTTGCATTCTTGATATTATTGACCTGGTGATACTGCTGACTAATATTTATGTTCCAATTTCTTTATGCCAAATTATGAAGGTTGGTAATTAACTTAATTATTAATAATGAATGCGAAATGATGCAGGTCCTGTTCATTTGTAGTTTTAATTTTGAATAATTTTGATAAATTTTGTTATTAATTCGTTCAACAGCTTCAGTAATGTTTTCAGAGTAGCTTTGCTTATTTGATCACTATGCATGTGTGAAAAATATCTTGCTAGAACTAGACATCGTTGCAAAGTTATCTTAGGAATGTTCAATGTAAAGAGTTTATGTCCACCAAATGACCATTACAAACATTTATAATATCTTAAATAATAATAACGAACATTTTTAGCACACCCTGTGTACTAATTTTTTTACGAACACTTTAACCCTCACACCAAAGTTGTTTTATTAATAGCATTCATATTTAAATAAATATTCGGTTCGATAGTTATTAAAAACTTATTTGACTTCCTGTATTTTGCTAGAAATAGACATTATTGTAATGTTATGATAAAAGTGATCCATCTTGAAATGGGAATGTGTAATTAAATTATATAATTAATAAATATTTCGTGGACGTGGCTAATTACTCGTCCAATCATAATATGGTAAAATTATATATCTACAAGATTCCCAAAATTCCCACTCACAAAAATTTATGAATTACTGAAAAGCTCGCTGTATATTAAACTGTATTCGAACACTTTTTTCTGATACAACTGGAACATATTTCCAATTTTTTTAACTAATTTCCTCAATATCTTAATTCCTAAATGTTCGGTTCTCAAGTTTTCAAAAATAACAGTCACTTATTTATTTGGCCATAATATATAAGTAAAAAATACCATGTTAGAAAAAGACATTACTGTAATGATACAAGTGGTCCATTTCAAAATGGGGACGTGTAATTATATTATGTAATTAAACGAGGAACTACCCACATAAACTAAATATTACATAACAAGAATTTAGTGGGCGTGACCAGTAACTCGTTTTATTGTAATACCTATCTACAAAATCTCCATTTGCAAAAACAGTCCACGTGCAGGCTCGATTTCTACAACGGCAAATTCTTCTGGCAAAAGTTTAATTAGAAAAAAAGCCCCAACTAAATCTCCCCTCAAAGGCCCGCAAAGCAACCTTACACCCACAAACCAAGGAAAAACTAACCTTTTTAAAAGTCACCCCGAAATTACACTCACCCCTCCGAACGATCCATCCTTCGACGGTAATTTCAAAAATAAATTGGAACAGTAATGATACACTTCAGCTACTTAACCATACCAGAACCTCAAATCAGCCAATCTTCTCCTCACAACAATTCCCCCTCAACAAACGTAACATGCTTTAAGGACACAACTCTGCACCAGGACATGACTGTCTAAACAGACACATACCGAGACAACCTCCCCACATAGCCATCTCATTCCTGACCACAAGCTATAATAGATGCTTAGCCATTTTACACTTTCCGACGGCCAGGAAATCGGCTTCCTAAGTTTAAAGCAGATCATAACAATTCATGCTCCTACAGACCTATCTTCAGACAGAACTGCCTATGTAGATGCTTTGAGCAATGACTCACTTCCCAATTCCCAATTTGGCTTAAGACTCCACGGTACCCGCCATGATCACCTGTTAAAAATGCTGACAGAAATGTCTAGAGCATTCATTCATAGGCGACGCAATTTGGCGATATTTCTGAATATCGACAGGGTTTGGCATGCAGGACTAATACACAAAATCCGTTTCATAGGTACACCAGACCCTAGTTCAAAACTTTTGCTTTCCTATCTGTGTAACAGGACAGTTAGGGTGAAAGTTGGAAATGTCCACCCCAACCCCCTTACGCCAACAGAGAGCGTTCCGCATGGATCTGCCTTGATCCCTTTGCTACAGCTAATATTCATCTCTGACTTCCCACATCCCTCTTCCTCAGAGATATCTGAGGCACAGTTTACCGACAACACTGCATACTGGGCAGTTAGACAAAACAGTGCCATAGCCTCACGCCTCACCTCTAACATTCTGTGAAAGAGAAAATGCTCCCATCAATTCAGCTTCTATCACCTTGCGTGATGTGTAAATAAGGCAAAATACCAAGCTTTATACCTAGAAATTACATTTAAAAGAAACCTGAACTGCAATACAGACCTACAAACAAACCATGGACCAGGTCCGCAACCAAGACAACCTCCTCGACGCATTCACAAAACCCTAGAGCACACCTATAAAATATACAGTACGCCCACACCATACTATCGAGCTCATTTGTTACCCTTAATCACGACCCACCAAACGATTATTCGCGTGCGTTTGTTATGTTGTTATGCTGTTATGTTGTTATGTCGCTATGTCGCTATGTCGTTATGTCGTTATGTCGTTATGTCGTTATGTCGTTATGTCGTTATGTCGTTATGTCGTTATGTCGTTATGTCGTTATGTCGTTATGTCGTTATGTCGTTATGTCGTTATGTCGTTATGTCGTTATGTCGTTATGTCGTTATGTCGTTATGTCGTTATGTCGTTATGTCGTTATGTCGTTATGTCGTTATGTCGTTATGTCGTTATGTCGTTATGTCGTTATGTCGTTATGTCGTTATGTCGTTATGTCGTTATGTCGTTATGTCGTTATGTCGTTATGTCGTTATGTCGTTATGTCGTTATGTCGTTATGTCGTTATGTCGTTATGTCGTTATGTCGTTATGTCGTTATGTCGTTATGTCGTTATGTCGTTATGTCGTTACGTCGTTACGTCGTTACGTCGTTACGTCGTTACGTCGTTACGTCGTTACGTCGTTACGTCGTTACGTCGTTACGTCGTTACGTCGTTACGTCGTTACGTCGTTACGTTGTTACGTTGTTACGTCGTTACGTTGTTACGTTGTTACGTTGTTACGTTGTTGTTACGTCGTTACGTGTTACGTCGTTACGTCGTTACGTTGTTATGTTTGTTAGTTGTTACGTTGTTAGTTGTTGTTAGTTGTTACGTTGTTACGTCGTTACGTTGTTACGTTGTTACGTTGTTACGTTGTTACGTTGTTACGTTGTTACGTTGTTATGTTGTTATGTTGTTATGTTGTTGATGTTGTTATGTTGTTATGTTGTTATGTTGTTATGTTGTTATGTTGTTATGTTGTTATGTTGTTATGTTATTTATGTTGTTATGTTGTTATGTTGTTATGTTTTATGTTGTTATGTTGTTATTGTTATATGTTGTATTTGTTATGTTGTTATTGTTGTTTTATGTTGTTATTGTTATTTTGTTATGTTGTTAGTTGTTATTTGTTATGTTGTTATTGTTGTTAGTATGTTATGTTGTTTATTTATGTTGTTATGTTGTTATTTGTTGTTATGTTGTTTTGTTGTTATGTTGTTATGTTGTTATTGTTATTTTTATTTGTTATGTTGTTAGTTGTTATTTATGTTATGTTGTTATGTTTGTTATGTTATGTTGTTATTGTATTTGTTATGTTGTTATGTTGATTATGTTGTTATTGTTATGTTTTAGTTGTTATGTTGTTATGTTGTTACGTTGTTATTTTATGTTGTTATATTGTTATGTTGTTTATGTTTTTGTTTTTATGTTGTATTTGTATTGTTTGTTATGTGTTATGTGTGTGTTGTTTGTTGTTATTGTTAGTGTTATGTTTTGGTTGTTGCGTTTATTTGTTATTGTTATTTTATTGTTATGTTTATTTTTAGTTTATTGTTATGTTAGTTATATTTTATGTGTTATTTGTTTTTTTATTGTTATGTTGTGTTTTTGTTAGTTGTATGTTGTTGTTGTTAGTTGTGTTATTTGTTGTTGTTAGTATGTTGTTTGTTGTTGTTATGTGTTAGTTGTTATGTTGTTTTGTTATGTAGTTATGTGTATTTTGTTTTTAGTAGTTTTTGTTATATGTTACTTTATGTAGTTGTTATGTTTTATGTTGTTGTTGTTGTTGTATTTATGTTATGTTTTTAGTTTGTTATTATGTTATGTTGTTGTTGTTGTTATGTTATGTTATGTTAGTTATGTTATGTTAGTTATGTTGTTGTTATGTTATGTTATGTTATGTTATGTTATGTTAGTTAGTTAGTTATGTTGTTATGTTATGTTATGTTATGTATGTTATGTTGTTATGTTTGTTATGTTGTTATGTTATGTTGTTGTTATGTTATGTTGTTGTTATGTTGTTATGTTTTTTATGTGTTATGTTATGTTGTTATGTTGTTGTTATGTTGTTATGTTTGTTATGTTGTTATTATGTTGTTATGTTGTTATGTTATGTTTGTTATATGTTATGTTTGTTATGTTATTTATGTTTGTTATGTTATTATTTTGTTATGTTGTTATGTTATGTTGTTATGTTATGTTATTATGTTATTTGTTATGTTAGTTATGTTATGTTTTGTTATATTAGTTATGTTTGTTTATGTTTATGTTATGTTGTTATGTTGTTATTATTGTTATGTTGTTATGTTATGTTATGTTATGTTATTTGTTAGTTATGTTATGTTTGTTATTGTTATGTTATTATGTTATGTTATGTTGTTATTGTTATTGTTAGTTATGTTTTATGTTATGTTATGTGTATGTTATGTTATGTTAGTTAGATTAGTTACGTTTTGTTATTACGTTTGTTATGTTAGTTAGTTATGTATATTTTGTTATAGTTGTTACGTAGTTACTGTTATGTGTTATGTTAGTTTGTTATGTTATTGTTATTGTTGTTTTTTATGTTGTTGTTAGTTATGTTGTTATGTTGTTATGTTGTTAGTTGTTATTCGTTATGTTTTATGTTAGTTATTGTTATTTGTTACTGTTCGTTATGTATTTACGTTAGTTACGTTATGTTATTTAGTTAGTTACGTTGTTTAGTTAGTTGTTAGTTAGTTATTGTAGTTGTTGTTAGTTGTTATGTTGTTATGTTGTTACGTTGTTATGTTTGTTTAATTATGTTGTTATCGTTGTTATGTTGTTATGTTTGTTATGTATGTTACGTTGTATGTATGTTATGTTACGTTATGTTGTTATGTTACGTTATGTTGTTATGTTATGTTACGTTATGTTATGTTGTTATGTTACGTTATGTTAGTTGTTATGTTAGTTGTTATGTTAGTTTATGTTAGTTATGTTTATGTTCGTTATGTTATGTTATTTGTTATGTTGTTAGTTGTTTAGTTACGTTATTACGTTGTTAGTTATGTTGTTATGTTAGTTTATTACTATGTTAGTTATGTTGTTATGTTTTATTTGTTACGTTATGTTAGTTGTTAGTTATGTTGTTATTGTTAGTTGTTGTTATGTTAGTTATGTTGTTATGTTGTTATGTTAGTTATGTTGTTATGTTGTTTTGTTAGTTATTGTTAGTATGTTACGTTGTTATGTTAGTTATGTTTTGTAGTTGTTATGTTTATGTTAGTTATGTTCGTTATGTTGTTATTTGTTAGTTATGTTGTTATGTTATTTGTTATGTTGTTACGTTGTTATGTTGTTACGTTTGTTACGTTATGTTGTTATTGTTATGTTATGTTATTGTTATTTTTTTTTTTTTTTTTTTTTTTTTTTTTTTTTTTTTTTTTTTTTTTTTTTTTTTTTTTTTTTTTTTTTTTTTTTTTTTTTTTTTTTTTTTTTTTTTTTTTTTTTTTTTTTTTTTTTTTTTTTTTTTTTTTTTTTTTTTTTTTTTTTTTTTTTTTTTTTTTTTTTTTTTTTTTTTTTTTTTTTTTTTTTTTTTTTTTTTTTTTTTTTTTTTTTTTTTTTTTTTTTTTTTTTTTTTTTTTTTTTTTTTTTTTTTTTTTTTTTTTTTTTTTTTTTTTTTTTTTTTTTTTTTTTTTTTTTTTTTTTTTTTTTTTTTTTTTATGTTAGTTAGTTAGTTATGTATATTTGTTATGTTATGTTATTTATATGTATGTTATTATTGTTATGTTATGTTATGTTTTATGTTAGTTAGTTTTATGTTGTTATGTTAGTTATGTTGTTATTGTTATTATATTTTATGTTATGTTATGTTAGTTATTTATATTTGTTATGTTATGTTATGTTATATTATGTTATATTTGTTATGTTAGTTATGTTAGTTATGTTATTGTTATAGTTATTTATTATGTTATATTTATTATGTTATTTTATTATTTATGTTATGTTATGTTAGTTATGTTATGTTATGTATGTTATGTTTGTTATGTTCGTTAGACGTTATGTTGTTATGTTACGTATGTTGCGTATGTTACGTTATGTTACGTTATGTTACGTTATGTTACGTTATGTTACGTTATGTTACGTTATGTTACGTTATGTTACGTTATGTTACGTTATGTTACGTTATGTTACGTTATGTTATGTTATGTTACGTTATGTTGTTATGTTACGTTATTACGTTATGTTGTTATGTTATTTATGTTACGTATTTCGTTATGTTACGTTATGTTAGTTATGTTACGTTATTACGTTATGTTACGTTATGTTACGTTATGTTACGTTATGTTACGTTATGTTATACGTTATGTTACGTTATGTTACGTTAGTTACGTTATACGTTATGTTACGTTATGTTACTTATGTTACGTTATGTTACGTTATGTTACGTTATGTTACGTTGTTACTGTTATTGTTACGTTATGTTACGTTATGTTACGTTATGTTCGTTATGATTATGTTACGTTATGTTACGTTATGTTACGTTATGTTACGTTATGTTACGTTATGTTACGTTATGTTACGTTATGTTACGTTATGTTACGTTATGTTACGTTATGTTACGTTATGTTACGTTATGTTACGTTATGTTACGTTATGTTACGTTATGTTACGTTATGTTAGTTATGTTACGTTATGTTACGTTATGTTACGTTATGTTATTACGTTATGTTAGTTATGTACGTTATGTTACGTTATTACGTTATGTTGTTATGTGTTCATGTTATATGTATCGTTATGTATGTTGTTATGTTACTTATTATACGTTATGTTACGTTTGTTATGTTATGTTACGTTATGTTACGTTATTTATGTTACGTTATTTACGTTATGTTATTTATTATAGTTATGTTATAGTTATGTTATGTTATGTTAGTTATGTTATGTTATGTTTGTTATGTTACGTTATGTTAGTTATGTTATGTTATGTGTTATTTACGTTATATATGTTATTTTATGTTATGTTATGTATGTTATATTTACGTTATGTTTTATGTTTTACGTTAGTTATGTTGTTATTAGTTATACTTATATTATGTTAGTTTATTAGTTTGTTAGTTATGTTAGTTATGTACGTTAGTTACGTTATATTAGTTAGTTATTTGTTAGTTACGTTATGTTACGTTACGTTACGTATATGTTACTTATTACGTTATGTTAGTTATTATTATGTTACGTTATAGTTAGTTATATTAGTTATTTAGTTATGTTACGTTATGTTACGTTATGTTACGTTAGTTACGTTATGTTACGTTATGTTACTTATTATTTTTATTTATGTTAGTTATGTTATGTTAGTTATGTTATCGTTATGTTAGTTATGTTATGTTATGTTAGTTATGTTAGTTATGTTACGTTATGTTACGTTATGTTATCGTTATGTTACGTTATGTTACGTTATGTTACGTTATGTTACGTTATGTTATTATTTACGTTATGTTATGTTAGTATGTTACGTTAGTTACGTTATGTTACATAGTTATTTTCGTTATGTTATACGTTATACGTTATACGTTATGTTACGTTTGTTATTATGTTAGTTATGTTATGTTACGTTACGTTATGTTATGTTATGTTATGTTTTATGTTATTGTTATGTTACGTTATGTATCGTTATGTTATGTTATATTATGTTATGTTATGTTATTGTATGTTATAGTTACGTTATGTTACGTTATGTTACGTTATTATGTTACGTTATGTTACGTTATGTTACGTTATGTTACGTTATGTTTACGTTATGTTACGTTATGTTACGTTATGTTACGTTATGTTACGTTATTATTATGTTACGTTATGTTACGTTACGTTATTACGTTACGTACGTTAGTGTTATACGTTATTACGTTATGTTACGTTATTATGTTACGTTATGTTACGTTATGTTTATTACGTTATTGTTACGTTATGTTACGTTATGTTACGTTATTTAGTTATGTTACGTTATGTTTGTTATGTTACGTTATGTTAGTTATGTTACGTTATGTTACGTTATGTTACTGTTACGTTATGTTATTATGTTACGTTATGTTACGTTATGTTACGTTATATTACGTTACGTTATGTTATCGTTACATATGTGTTATGTTACTGTTAGTTATGTTACGTATATCTATGTTAGCGTTATGTTACGTTATGTTACGTTTTATTAGCTTACGTTATGTTACGTTAGTACGTTACGTTACGTTATGTACGTTATGTTACTCGTTACTGTTATGTGTTAGTGTTACGTTATGTTAGTTACGTTATGTTACGTTAGTTATCGTTATGTTACGTTATAGTTACGTTATGTTACGTTATAGTTACGTTATGTTACGTTGTTATGTTACGTTATGTTACGTTATGTTTTACGTTATGTTACGTTATGTTCGTTATGTTACGTTATGTTACGTTATGTTACGTTATGTTACGTTATGTTACGTTATGTTATCGTTATGTTACGTTATGTTACGTTATGTTACGTTATGTTACGTTATGTTATGTTACGTTATTCGTTAGGTTATGTTACGTTATGTTACGTTATGTTACGTTATACGTTATGTTACGTTATGTTGTTATGTGTACGTTATGTTATGTTCGTTCGATTATGTTATCGTTATGTTATGTTACGTTATGTTACGTTGTTCGTTATGTGTTATGTTACGTATGTTATCGTTATGTTACGTTACTGTTACGTTATGTTACGTTATGTTACGTTATGTTACGTTGTTATGTTAGCGTTATTAGTTAGTTATGTTACGTTATGTTACGTTATGTTACGTTTATTGTTTACGTTATGTTACGTTATGTTACGTTATGTTACGTTTATGTTGTTACGTTATGTTCGTTTATGTTACGTTATGTTATGTTGTTACGTTATGTTATGTTGTTATCGTTATGTGTTACGTTATCGTTTTAGTTTCGTTATGTTATTCTATGTTATGTTACGTTATGTTGTTATTCGTTTTAGTGTTATGTTACGTATGTTATTATGTTACGTTATGTTACGTGTTAGTGTTACGTTATTGTTACGTTAGTTTTTATGTGTTATTGTTATCTTTGTTATGTCGTTATGTCGTTATGTTACGTTATGTATTCTTGTTATGTTATGTATTTGTTATGTCGTTATATTTTTATTTACGTTATGTTATGTTTTATTGTTACTGTTATGTTACGTTATAGTTATGTCGTTATGTTTATGTTATTTTGTTATTTGTTATCGTTATCGTTACGTTGTATATTACGTTATGTTACGTTATTATTGTTATTTGTTACGTTCGTTATCGTTATGTTACGTTATATTAGTCGTTATGTTATCGTTATGTTGTACGTGTTATATTTAGTTGTTACGTTATGTGTTACGTTGTTATGTTACGTATGTATACGTTGTTACGTTATGTTAGTTGATATGTTACGTTATGTTACGTTATGTTACTGTTGTATGTTGTTATGTTTATCGTTATGTTATGTGTATGCGTTATGTTTATTGTTATGTTATGTTGTTATTCGTTATATGTTATGTTATGTTAGTCGTTATGTGTTATGTCGTTATGTTACGTTATGTTAGTTATGTTTATGTTATGTACGTTATGTATTATGTTTATGTTACGTTATGTTATCGTTATGTTATCGTTATGTTATGTTACGTTATGTGTTATCGTTAGTGTTATCGTTATTGTTATCGTTATGTTATCGTTATGTTACGTTTGTTATGTTATGTTACTGTTATGTTACGTTATGTTACGTGTTATGTTACGTTATGTTGTTACGTTATGTTATGTTATGTTACGTTATGTTATTTATGTTAGTTATTTATCGTTATGTTACGTTATGTTACGTTATGTTACGTTATGTTACTGTTATGTTATGTTATGTTCGTTATGTTACGTTAGTGTTACGTGTTATGTTACGTTATGTTATGTTATGTTACGTTGTTATGTTATGTTACGTTGTTATGTTACGTTATGTTACGTTTTACGTTGTTACTGTTATCGTTGTTATGTTGTTATGTTGTTATGTTGTTATGTTACGTTATGTTACGTTATGTTATTTGTTATGTTGTTATGTTGTTATGTGTTACGTTATGTTAGTTATGTTAGTTATGTTATGTTATGTTTGTTACGTTATGTTACGTTATGTTACGTTATGTTTTAGTTGTTATGTGTTTGTTATGTTAGTTATGTTACGTTATGTTACGTTATGTTACGTTGTTATTATGTTACGTTATGTGTTACGTTATGTTACGTTATTTGTTACTGTTAGTTACGTTATGTTATGTTACGTTAGTTACGTTATGTTATTATGTTCGTTACGTTACGTTATGTTGTTATGTTGTTATTGTTATGTTGTTTGTTACGTTAGTTGTTATGTGTTATGTTACGTTATGTTATGTTATGTTGTTATTATGTTGTTATGTTGTTATTTTTAGTTGTTTATGTTTTTTTTATGTTATGTTGTTAGTTTTTTGTTATTGTTTTGTTATTTGTTTATTTGTTATGTTGTTATTTTGTTGTTATGTTGTTATTTTGTTGTTTTTATGTTGTTATGTTGTTTTTGTTATTTGTTTTTTATGTTGTTATGTTGTTATGTTGTTTTGTTATGTTGTTATGTTGTTTTGTTATGTTGTTATTTATTTTGTTTTAGTTATTGTTATTTATGTTGTTATTTGTTATGTTGTTATTATGTTTTATGTTTTAGTTATGTTTTTGTTATGTTGTTATTTGTTATTGTTATGTTGTTAGTTGTTATTTGTTATTTTTATTTGTTATGTTTTATTTTAGTTTTATTGTTAGTTTATTTGTTATGTTGTTATGTTTAGTTTTAGTTGTTATTTTATGTTTTGTTAGTTGTTAGTTGTTATGTTTTGTTATGTTTTATGTTTTGTTATGTTGTTGTTGTTAGTTTTATGTTGTTTATTTGTTATGTTGTTTTATGTTGTTATGTTAGTTATGTTTTGTTATGTTGTTGTATGTTTGTTATGTTGTTATGTTTATGTTTTTTGTTATGTTTTGTTATTTGTTATGTTGTTTATGTTGTTATGTTGTTATGTTGTTAGTTGTTAGTTGTTATGTTATTGTTATTGTTATTTTGTTGTTATGTTGTTATGTTGTTTTGTTAGTTGTTATGTTGTTAGTTGTTATGTTGTTAGTTGTTATGTTGTTATGTTTGTTATGTTGTTAGTTGTTATGTTGTTATGTTGTTAGTTGTTATTTGTTATGTTGTTATGTTGTTAGTTGTTATTTGTTGTTATGTTGTTATTTGTTGTTGTTATTGTTATGTTGTTGTTATGTTGTTGTTGTTATGTTGTTAGTTGTTATGTTGTTATTGTTTTGTTATGTTGTTATGTTATGTTGTTATGTTTTTTGTTATTTGTTTTTTAGTTGTTTGTTTTATGTTGTTATGTTGTTTATTGTTATGTTGTTATGTTGTTATGTTTTTGTTATTTATTTGTTATTTGTTGTTTTAGTTGTTTTGTTAGTTGTTAGTTTTATGTTTGTTGTTATGTTGTTTATGTTGTTTGTTGTTATGTTGTTATGTTGTTATGTTGTTATTTATGTTGTTATGTTTATGTTGTTATGTTGTTTGTTAGTTGTTGTTGTTATGTGTTTGTTGTTGTATTTGTTGTTGTTATGTTGTTGTTGTTATGTTGTTATGTTGTTATGTTGTTATTGTTGTTATGTTGTTATTTGTTGTTATTGTTGTTTGTTGTTATGTTGTTATGTTGTTATGTTGTTATGTTGTGTATGTTGTTATGTTATGTGTTATGTTGTTATGTTGTTTATGTTGTTTATGTTGTTATTTGTTATCGTTGTTATGTTGTTATGTTGTTATGTTGTTATTGTTATGTTGTTATGTTGTTGTTATGTTGTTAGTTGTTAGTTGTTATTGTTATGTTTAGTTGTATGTTGTTATGTTGTTGTTGTTACGTTGTATGTTGTTAGTTGTTATGTATGTTGTTGTTATGTTGTTATGTTGTTAGTTGTTATGTTGTTATGTTGTTGTATGTATGTTACTGTTATGTTATGTTGTTATGTTGTTTTATGTTATGTGTTAGTTGTATGTTGTTATGTTGTTATGTTGTTATGTTGTGTAGTTTATGTTGTTATGTTGTTATGTATGTTATGTTATCGTTGTTATGTTGTTATGTTGTTATTGTTAGTTGTTGTTGTATGTTGTTATGTTGTTAGTTGTTATGTTGTTGTTGTTATGTTGTTATGTTAGTTATGTTGTTACGTTGTTATGTTGTTAGTTGTTATGTTGTTATGTTATTATTTTATTATTTGTTATTTACGTTATGTTGTTATGTTTTATATTGTTATGTTATGTATGTTATGTTGTTATGTTATTTGTTATGTTGTTATGTTGTTTTGTTATGTTGTTATGTTATTGTTATGTTGTTATGTTGTATGTTGTTATGTTATTTGTTATGTTGTTATGTTGTTATTGTTATGTTGTTATGTTGTTATGTTATTTTGTTATTATGTTATGTTGTTATGTTGTTATGTTATGTTGTTTTGTTATTTGTTATATTATTAGTTTTGTTGTTATGTTTATGTTTATTGTTATGGTTATGTTGTTATGTTATTTTATTATGTTGTTATTTGTTATGTTGTTATTTGTTATGTTGTTATTATGTTATTATGTTTTATATTGTTATGTTGTTATTTGTTATTTATTTGTTATGTTTGTTATGTTGTTATGTTGTTATGTTGTTATTGTTATTATGTTGTTATGTTGATTATTGTTATGTTGTTATGTTATTTATGTTGTATATGTTGTTATGTTGTTATGTTGTTATGTTGTTATGTTTTAGTTATGTTGTTATGTTTTATGTTATTATGTTAGTTATGTTGTTTATGTTATTTGTTATGTTAGTTTATGTTATTATGTTGTTATGTTTAGTTTATAGTTGTTATGTTGTTATGTTGTTATTTAGTTATGTTGTTATTTAGTTATGTTAGTTATGTTGTTATTTGTTATGTTGTTATTATGTTACGTTATATTTGTTATGTTGTATTATGTTATTTATGTTATTGTTATGTATGATTGTTATGTTGTATGTTGTTATGTATGTTATGTTATTATGTTATTGTATGTTAGTTATATGTTATGTATGTTATGTTATGTTGTTATGTTGTTATGTTGTTATGTTGTTATGTTGTTACGTATGTTAGTTGTTATGTTAGTTATGTTGTTATGTTGTTATGTTTTAGTTGTTAGTTGTTGTTGTTATGTTGTTATGTTGTTATGTGTTATGTTGTTATGTTACGTTATGTTATTATGTTATGTTATGTTGTTATGTTGTTATGTTAGTTTATTGTTAGTGTTATTATGTTATGTTGTTTATGTTGTTATTATGTTGTTCGTTTGTTATGTTTTTTGTTATGTTTTATGTTAGTTATGTTGTTATGTTGTTAGTTGTTAGTTGTATTTGTATATGTTGTTATGTTAGTTTTATGTTATTATGTTATTATGTTATTATTTGTATGTTATTATTATGTTATTATTGTTATTATGTTATTATTATGTTGTTACGTTTATGTTGTTATGTTGTTATGTATGTTATTAGTTATGTTGTTATGTTGTTATGTTATGTTATTATTATATTTGTTATGTTGTTATGTTGTTATGTTGTTATGTTGTTATGTTGTTATGTTGTTATGTTGTATTTTATGTTGTTTTGTTAGTTGTTATGTTATGTTATGTATGTTATGTTGTTTGTATGTTATTTGTTAGTTATGTTAGTTGTTGTTATGTTGTTATGTTATGTTATGTTGTTATGTTGTTATGTTATGTTATGTTGTTATGTTGTTATTGTTATGTTGTTGTTTATGTTATGTTATGTTTGTTAGTTTGTTAGTTATGTTATGTTAGTTGTTATGTTTTGTTATGTTAGTTATTTATGTTATGTTACGTTATGTTATTTATGTTATGTTATGTTATGTTATGTTATGTTATGTTAGTTATGTTAGTTATGTTATGTTAGTTATTGTTGGTTGTTATGTTGTTATGTTGTTATTTAGTTGTTATGTTGTTATTTGTTATATGTTATGTATGTTATGTTAGTTATGTGTTGTTGTATTGTTATTTAGTTATGTTATTATGTATGTTAGTTATGTTATGTTATGTTTTATGTTGTTTAGTTGTTACGTTATGTTAGTTATGTTGTTATTGTTGTTATGTTGTTAGTTTGTTATGTTGTTATGTTTTATGTTGTTATGTTGTTATGTTGTTATGTTGTTATGTTGTTATGTTTGTTATGTTGTTATGTTGTTATGTTAGTTGTTGTTATGTTTGTTAGTTTGTTATGTTGTTATGTTACGTTAGTTACGTTTGTTACGTTATGTTAGTTGTTATGTTGTTATGTTATGTTTTCGTTATGTTGTTAGTTGTTAGTTGTTCGTTATGTTGTTTGTTGTTGTTATTAGTTGTTACGTTGTTACGTTGTTCGTTTGTTATGTTGTTATTTAGTTATGTTGTTACGTTTATGTTGTTATGTTGTTAGTTAGTTGTTATGTTAGTTATGTTGTTACGTTATGTTATTGTTGTTATGTTAGTTAGTTTGTTGCGTTGTTATGTTATGTTATGTTAGTATGTTATGTTAGTGTTACGTTATTTACGTTATGTTACGTTGTTAGTTATGTTATGTTGTTATGTTATGTTACGTTATGTTTTGTTATGTATGTTATGTTACGTTATTGTTATGTTGTTATGTTTCGTTATGTTATGTTATGTTGTTACGTTATGTTAGTTTGTTATTATGTTAGTTATGTTATGTTGTTATTGTTATGTTATTATGTTATGTTATGTATGTTAGTTATTGTTAGTTGTTATGTTTGTTATGTTATGTTAGTTGTTATGTTAGTTATGTTAGTTATAGTTGTTATGTTACTGTTATGTTATGTTAGTATTTATTGTTTAGTTATATGTTATGTTGTATATTTGATTGAGTGTTATGTATGTATATTTGTATTGCATATGTTGTTAGTTATATTATGTTATGTTGTTATGTTGTTATGTTAGTTAGTTATGTTATTAGTTATGTTGATGTTAGTTATGTTATGTTATGTTATGTATGTTATATTATGTTATGTTAGTTATAGTTATTATGTTTATTATATGTTATGTTATATGTTATGTTATGTTATTATATGTTATTATATGTTATGTTTTATGTTATGTTAGTTATGTTATTTATGTTATATATGTTATGTTATGTTACGTTATGTTATGTTTGTTATATTATGTTATTTATTTATGTATATGTTGTTATGTTATGTTATATTTATTATTTTATGTTATGTTATTATATTTATTATGTTATTGTTTTATGTATATTATATTATTATGTTGTATGTTATATGTTTATATATGTTATTTGTTATGTTTTATGTTAGTTATGTTTGTTTTATATTTGTTATGTTATTTATTGTTATGATTGTTATGTTATTATGTTATGTTATTTATGTTATTTAGTTATGTTAGTTATGTTGTTATGTATGTTATGTTATATTATGTTATGTTATATGTTATTATGTTATGTTATGTTATGTTATGTTATTATGTATGTTATTATTTATGTATATTATTTATTTAGTTATGTTATTATATTTATGTTATTTGTTATGTTATGTTATTTAGTGTTATGTTAGTTGTTAGTTATGTTATTATGTTATTTGTTAGTTATGTTAGTTATTAGTTAGTTAGTTAGTTCGTTATGTTTATGTTATGTTAGTGTTAGTTAGTTATGTTATACTGTTCATTAGTTTGTTCAGCATTACGTTGTAGTTAGTTACTAGTGTAGTGTGTTAGTTATATGTTTTAGTGTGTTATGTATGTTATATTATTTTCTTTGTTAGTTATGTTATTATGTTATGTTATATGTTATTTATGTTATGTTATGTTAGTTAGTTATGTTACTTATGTTATTATTATTATGTTACGTTATGTTACGTTATTTGTTATGTTATGTTATTATGTTAGTTATGTTACGTTATGTTAGTTATTTAGTTATGTTAGTTATGTTAGTTATGTTAGTTATGTTAGTTATGTTAGTTATGTTGTTTTTGTTATGTTGTTATTATATTTTATTATGTTAGTTATGTTATGTTATTTAGTTATGATTGTTACGTTATGTTATTATATGTTATGTTAGTTATGTTTTATGTTATGTTATTATGTTAGTTATTTATTATTTATTATGTATTATGTTATTTATGTTATTTATTTGTTATGTTACGTATTTAGTTATGTTATGTTATGTTATTATGTTATATGTTATTATATTATGTTAGTTATGTTATGTTATTATGTTATTATGTTATTATGTTATGTTATGTTATATTACGTTATTTATTATGTTAGTTATGTTATTATGTTAGTTATGTTAGTTAGTTAGTTATGTTATTTACGTTATGTTAGTTATGTTACGTTAGTTATTTAGTTATGTTACTTATGTTACGTTATGTTTATTATGTTACGTTAGTTACGTTATGTTACGTTAGTATGTTATTATGTTACGTTATTTGTTATGTTCGTTAGTTAGTTAGTTAGTTGTTATGTATGTTATGTTAGTTATGTTAGTTATTTGTATGTTACGTTATGTTGTTATGTTGTTATAGTATGTTAGTTCGTTATGTTACGTTAGTTAGTATGTTACGTTGTTAGTTATGTTAGTATGTTATTAGTTATGTTATTGTTATAGTGTTGTTTTCATTATGTTACGTATGTTAGTGTATGTTATGTTACGTTATGTTAGTAGTGTTACGTTAGTTATGTTATGTTATGTTAGTTATTAGTTATTACGTTATATGTTAGTTATATTGTTATGTTATGTTACGTTATTAGTTATACGTTATGTTAGTTACGTTATGTTACGTTATGTTATTATGTACGTTATGTTTATTATGTTATGTTATGTTATTATTTATTATATTTATGTTATGTTACGTTATGTTATGTTATGTATGTTATGTTACGTTATGTTAGTTATGTTATGTTATGTTATGTTATATTTATGTTATATTATTTATTATTTATGTTATTAGTTATTATAATTTATATATGTTTGTTATGTTTATTATTATTATTTATTATTATTATTTAGTTATTTATTTATTTATATTTATATTTATATTATTTATATTATTATATTTATGTTATGTTATATTTTATTATTTATTATGTTATTTATTTATTTATGTTATTATTTATGTTATTTATTTTTTATTTATGTTATATGTTATTATGTTATTATATTATATGTTATTTATTATGTTATGTTATGTTATGTTATGTTATGTTATGTTATGTTATATTATGTTATGTTATGTTATGTTATTAGTTATTAGTTATTATAGTTATGTTATTAGTTATGTTTATTTATGTTATGTTATATTATGTTATTTTATTATATGTTATGTTGTGTTATGTTATTGTTATGTTATAGTTATATGTTATGTTATGTTATGTATATGTTATGTTATGTTATGTTATGATTATGTTAGTTATGTTATATTATGTTATGTTATATGTTATTAGTACGTTATTATTATGTTATGTTATATTATGTTATGTTATTAGTATTATGTTATGTTATGTTATATTATAGTTATGTTATGTTATGTTATTAGTTATGTTATGTTAGTTACGTTATGTTAATTAGTTTTATGTTAATACGTTATAGTTATGTTATAGTTATGTTATATGTTATAGTTATGTTATTATGTTACGTTATGTTATGTATGTTAATTATGTTATTTATGTTTACGTTATTAGTATTATGTTAGTCGTTATGATTATTGTTATACGTTACGTTACGTTACGTTATGTTATGTTATTACGTTATGTTAGTTATGTATTATGTTACGTTATGTTATGTTACGTTACGTAGTTACGTTACGTTAGTACGTTATTTACGTTACGTTACGTTACTTTACGTTACGTTACGTTATGTTACATTACGTTATTTTACGTTAACTAGCTAGTTACGTCAGTTAGTACGTTATTGTTACGATGTACGTAGTTCATACAGTTAGTTACGTTATGTTAGTTAGTTACGTTATGTTACGTTATGTTAAATTATGTTTTATGTTATGTTATGTTATTACGTTATAGTTATGTTATCTTATGTTACGTATGTTACGTTATGTTATTATTACGTTATGTTATGTTATTTACGTTATGTATTAGTTACGTTATGTTACGTTATGTTACGTTATGTTACGTTATGTTACGTTATGTTACGATTATATTATTAGTTGTTACGTTATGTTACGTGTTACGTTATGTTACGTTATGTTACGTTTTACGTTATATTAGTTATTTTTATGTTACGTTATGTTACGTTATGTTACGTTATGTTACGTTTATTACTTATGTTACGTTATGTTACGTTATTACGTTACGTTAGTTATTATATTACGTTATGTTACGTTATGTTACGTTATGTTACTTATGTTATTATTTGTTATGTTATTATGTTACTTATGTTACGTTATAGTTATGTTATTTTACGTTATGATTATTTATGTTAGTGTTACGTTATGTTACGTTATTGTTACGTTATGTTACGATTACGTTATGTTACTATTTACGTTATGTTACGTTATTACTTAGTTACGTTATTTAGTTATGTTACGTTATGTTACGTTATGTTACTTATGTTACGTTATGTTACGTTATGTTACGTTATGTTACGTTATGTTACGTTATTTACGTTATTACTTGTTACTTAGTTACGTTATTTACTATTGTTATTTTAGTTATGTTACTTATTGTTACGTTATTACTTTTTACTTATGTTACTGTTAGTTTGTTACTTATTTATTATTATATGTTACTTTATTATTATTAATTTTGTTATGTTATGTTACTTTATTTATTTATATTATGTTACTTATATTATATTATTATGTTATGTTACTTATGTTATTATGTTATTATTTATTATTTCTTATGTTATTATTTAACTTATGTTATTATGTTACGTTATGTTATTTGTTATTATATACGTTATTTAGTTATGTTAGTTATGTTTATTTAGTTATTTACGTTATGTTACGTTATGTTACGTTATGTATTATGTTATTTTGTTATTATGTTATTATTACTTAGTTATATTTATTACTTATGTTATGTTATTTATGTTAGTTATGTTTATGTTATTTAGTTATGTTACTTATGTTAGTTATTTAATTATGTTACGTTAGTTACGTTATGTTATATGTTAGTTATTTATATTATGTACGTTATGTTAGTATTTACTTATTATTATAGTTAGTTATTTATATATTATTTACGTTGTTAGTTATTATTATGTTAACTTATGTTATTATGTTATTATGTTATTTATTTAGTTATGTTACTATATGTTACGTTATGTTACGTATTACTATGTTATATGTTACGTTATGTTATTTGTTATATTTATTATGTTTTATTTATATTTATTATGTATATTTATATGTTATATTTATTTTATTATTTATATTTATATGTTATTTTTATGTTATTATTTTATATGTTTTATTTATATTTGTATTTTAGTTATATTATTATGTTATATTTATTATGTTATATTTATTATGTTAGTTATTTATATTCGTTTATTATGTTATTATGTTATTATTTATATTTATATATTTATATTTATTATTTATTTATTATTTAATTTTTATATTTTTATTTATTATTTAGTTTAAATTATTTATATATATTATTTACTTATTTATTTATATGTTACGTTATGTTACGTTATGTTACTTATGTTACGTTATGTTACGTTATGTTACGTTATGTTACTTATGTTACGTTATGTTACGTTATGTTACGTTATGTTACGTTTATTACTTATATTATTATTTAGTTATGTTACGTTATACGTTATTTACTTATGTTATTATATATTATGTTACGTTATTTAGTTATTTATTCGTTATTACGTTATGTTACGTTATGTTACGTTATGTTACGTTATGTTACGTTATGTTACGTTATAGTTACGTTATGTTACGTTATGTTACGTTATGTTACGTTATTACGTTATGTTACGTTATGTTACGTTATGTTACGTTATTTACGTTATGTTACGTTATGTTACGTTATGTTACGTTATGTTACGTTATGTTACGTTATGTTACGTTATGTTACGTTATGTTACGTTATGTTACGTTATGTACGTTATGTTACGTTATGTTACGTTATGTTACGTTATACGTTACGTTACGTTATGTTACGTTATGTTACGTTATGTTACGTTATGTTACGTTATGTTACGTTATGTTACGTTATGTTACGTTATATGTTACGTTATGTTACGTTATGTTACGTTATGTTACGTTATGTTACGTTATGTTACGTTATGTACGTTATGTTACGTTATGTAATTACGTTATGTTACGTTATGTTACGTTATGTTACGTTATGTTACGTTATGTTACGTTATGTTACGTTATGTTACGTTATGTTACGTTATGTTACGTTATGTTACGTTATGGTACGTTATGTTACGTTATGTTACGTTATGTTAGGTTTTGTTACGTTATGTTAAGTTATGTTATGTTATGTTGTACTGTGTTATCTTGTGTTACGTTATACAGTTTTGTTGTGTTATGTTATGCAATGCTATGTTACATAGGGTGAGGTAACGTATTAATGTAGAACTAGAAAATTAAGTAAATCTTTTAATATAGAATAATAGACAAATAAACTTGTTCAAAAAATCAGTAGATATTTATTTATCACATTTACAGAGGGTAAGTATAATTTTTAGCGAAAACAATTGTTTTAGCAAAATACCCCGGAATGTGTTTTTTTAATTAAAATTAACGATCTACGACAATTTAAGACTGATTAAGTTAACTGGCTTTAATTTTTGTAAATACTTTTCTGTGGTAGAATGTGCTGCGAAAATGTTTTACAAGGAAGAAATACGCATCAGTGTAATTTTTGGTATTGATCGATAACAATTAATACAAGTGCTATCAACTTCCTTTATAAACTATTTTTAAACTGTATCATTTATGAAAGCAGTGACCTGTTTACTGTCACAATTAAAAGGTTTCATAAAGCCTTACTATACTTAATTATCTTATTCCTTTAGTAGTAGCTGATAGCAATCACTTAGTCACTGGTATTTGTGTAAAAATAATGTCGTTGTCTTAATTATTCAAAGTAATGTCCAAAAACAGCATTGAATAGCTAGAGGTCAGAACCTTGCATATAATAATTGTTCACATATAAAATTTCATTGTTTCATTACTATGGGGAATTTTTGGTAATAGATGTTGTTTTACAACTTGTAAATATTAACGTGAATCGTGTTGTCAATAACCTTGTTATAAAAATATTAAGCTTAAAAATAAGAATTAACCGTAATATCCCAGATATAAATACACAAAACTGCGCATTAAGGTAATTCTACTTCCGGATTTATAATTATAAATTCAATTTCATAACTTTTATTACAGTCTTTATTTTATTATAAATTACTTTGTATAGATGTAAATAATTGTATAAAGGTCAGTACACTGGATTATTTTTAAGATGAATAATTGCCAAAGATTGCATTTTTTTTTGTTACTCCCTTAATGAGCGGTTTCTCATGTTGATTATCTCTATATAAATTAGTCCAAATATTATTTACTTATATTTAGTTTTACACGTTTCGTTGTTTTGCTCTAAAAAACTTACACACTGTAAAAATTTTCGAGATGAATGGCCAGAGAGTTTTAATCCCATTGAAGTGTTTGTGTTTCATAGGATTTTAACCTATGAATATGAAAGTCAGTTTACTTTCTCAACATTCGGTCTATGATCTGGGAAGAATGTGTGTTAATTCTTTTTTCGATTGTACGACTCGTCTGGACGAAGTAACTCATGCCAAATCCAAACAAGAAAAGTTTGTAAACACATGTCTTGCGTTGACCTGAAATTGTTGCCAAGTGTTTCTTGTATTGTTTTTTCTATTTTCATCTTTACTAAATATACAGGGTGATTGTACGAAAATTTAGGGTTGGATTACTTGTAGGCGACTTTGCGGCTTCTTTCCAATAAAGTTATTTATATATATATATATATATATATATATATATATATATATATATATATATATATATATATATATATATAGAGTGATCAATCTCAAGTGTATACCATGTGATCAAAATATTTAAGTTGGTACCACTGATAGGTTGGTAAGAAGCTGTATTGTTCTAGCTACTCTAGAGCATGGTTCGAGTAAAAACTACGATCAGTTTCAAATCTGTATGAAGGTCATTAACTTATACATATTATAAAATATTATCTTAATTTAAATAATGACTATTTTGTATTTGATTAGACTGCATCCCTATAAAATACAACAAAATAAATAAAATATTATTTAATGATTGGATTAAATCATTACAAAATAATGAATCTTAAGTATTTAAATGTTATAATTTCTTTATAATTAAATAAAATTTACAGTACATGCTTATGGAATGACAATGTCTTTTACAAATTTTTTTTAACTCCTTAGGTACACATTAGTTATCACACTTTGCTTTACAGCATATGTTTAAAATGAACGCCATTAAATTGTAAACATAAGTTCACCCTACGTTGCATATTCGCAAATACATTTTGTTACATTTCGGCACCAATATTATGAACTTCATGAGTTATAGCGTCTCGCAATTCTTGGCAATCTTCTGCTGAACACTTTGTTTTTTAAATAACCAAAAAGAAAAAAGTCTAACGATGTCAAGTCTGGTGAATACGGTGGCCAACGATTTACACTAATGATTCTATCTTCAAAGAAGTCTCGTAAATAATTAATTGTAGCCTGTGCAGTATGTGGGGTAGCGGAGTCATGCTGGAAATACCCGTTTCGTAATTCTCGATCATCCAAATTATTAAGAAATGGTTCTAAAAGTATTTCCCTGTATCTTGCCGCAATAATTGTGCCATCGAAAAATACTGGTCCAAATATTCGTTGTCGCGACATTGCTATCCAGACACCGACCATGATAAGGTGTAAGGTAGTTTCTCGAAATACATGTGGATTTTCTGCAGACCACGTACGATAATTTTGGCTATTTATGTAACCGGACAGATGAAACCAAGCAGTAGTTTACTCTAAGCTGAAAATCTCTATCTCGCAACTGTTGTAATACCGACACCTTGTACGGGTACAAATGTAAATTCATCTTTACTGCAGTGTGGACACTTCCATAGGATACATCTAAAAATTATTTATGTAAAATTATGTTTGTATGGTAAAATTTTTCATACGTGTTTGTGCAGATGGTTTTCGCAAAGATTTATTGGGGCTTGCATTCATTCTTGCTTGGATATCTGCTAAGGTGTCCTCTGTTAAGATAGTAGCCGAAGCTTCACGTTTGCGTTTTAAAACACCATGAATCGAGCTATCAATCGATTAAGATGTTGACTAAATGTTTCGTAACTAATATTTTCATTTGGGTACTCAACAGTAAATTGATCGATGTATGATTGCAATGAATAATGCCATTACTCATTACCATCTTGGAAGCCGCTACGAAAATGACCCACAACAATGAAAGTGTCGTGTTCGATTGAAAACGGCATGACGATTAAATTCGATATCACAATTTGAAATTCAGAATATATAATTTGTCTTGATGTAGACAGTTTGTAAATAACTCAAAAAAATACAAAAGTGAAAAACGAAGGTATAATATGACATAAACTAAAACGACTAAAACCACACTAAAAATCCAAAGCAGCCAACTGCAAAACACAACAATATTAACAACTAGGGATGTTTGTCATACCACTACAGTACACTTGAGATTGATCACGTTGTATAGGTATATATATATATATATATATATATATATATATATATATATATATATATATATGTAAATTAAAGAATTATAATTAGTTTTTAAATTTCTTAAACTACAAACCCATATACGTTAACCGAAGTGAAGACAGCTGCCAAAAATAGCAGCCATAATTACGAAGTGACCCTCCCGCTCATAGATATCCGTTTCCACATGGTTACTAGAGTGGTCTCATTTTCTTATGAACATTAGTCAAAATCAGACGATATAACGTGATCGATCACCCCACTAACTTTTATAATAATAGTTATTCATAATTCGTTGTGGCTATTTCGTCGTAGATTTTTACTGCTTTTGGCATACTTTTTAAGTTAAATAATTACCTTTATTTCGGTGCTTTCAGTTAAATACATGTTAATACATATTAAATGACAACTTCTAAATCAATAAAATAAGGGTAAGCGTTTGAACAGCGGTTTGAATATTAATAGTAAACAAAGATAATGATAATCTAACCAGTAAAACGCTCTTTAGTTGAAATAGGCGCGAAATAACACAATAACTTTTGGTCGCTAATAAATACCAGCAAGTTCGATGAGTGGCGCGGAACCAGGAATCGCGTATAGAGCAGTATGGTTTAAACGCGTGGTGTGATGGAAGGGTAGGTAAGAAAAAAAATGTACATGTATATGTACATTTTGAGATTCATACATTAAGTATACGATCTATTATTTTTATCTATCTATTATGTCGTGACAGTAGACAAATAACTGTCCGGCAGTAGGACGATACCGTCAGTAGGGAATGCTACATCGTCCGGGGCACGATTTGGCCAGTAACTGGTGTATCGGAGACAAAGCTCAAAGGAACGGATGCTGTGGAGATGGAGGATGGCAGCCTGGCACTAAGGTCAGGAGTTGAGACGGAAGTGCATGGCGCAAAAGGAGTTGGGATGATCATAAGTGAAAGAGCGAAAAGAAGTGTTAAACAGTACGAATTGGTATCTCCCCGGGTAATATGGGTTAGAATGAAAGTGGAGTTTTGAAGAATTTTTCTTATTGCATGCTATCCACCGGTGAATGGAGAAAGAGACCAGGAGCGTGAGAACTTCTGGAATGAAGTAGAGAACGTGTTGAACGTATGTAAGCCAAACGAAAGAGTGATTATATTGGGGGATATGAACGGATGGGTGGGTGTACAGAGGGAACATAGTGAACGCGTTCTAGGAAAGTTCGGAGACCAAAGAATCTATGAGGACGGTGAACACCTGCTGAACATCTGTGTGAAGAGAAGCCTGTTTGTATCCAATACGTGATTTAAACATAAAAATGTGCATATGTATACATGGCAAAGAGGTGAATCTAAAAGTATGATAGACTTGATAGTGTATGATGAACGGCTTAGAAACCGGGCGAAAGACACAAACGTAATGCGCGAAGCGGAGTGTGGATCGGACAACGTTTTGGTTGTATCGAGAGTGTGTTTAGGGTAAAAGTGGGTCTGGCGAAGGAAAGCAAACGTAGTGCGAACGTCCAGAATTAGGGTTGACAAACTAGTGTGAGAATGAAATACGCAAAATACGTAGAGTTGAATGTGAATGAAGCAGTGTGGAACGAACAAATAAAAGACACTGACGTTGAAAGTGCATGGATAATCTTGAAAAACTCTGTTGTCAATTGTGCCGTGCGAATATGTGGAAGAGTGACTGTAGGTGGACAGAAAAAATGTGCTTGGTGGAATGAGTCGGTAAAAAAGGCAGTATGTAAGAAAAAAGATGCGTACATGGCAATGATTGCTGCTAAAAATGAGACTGAGAAGAAGCGATTGTATGAGGTGTACAGATTAAGAAACAAAGAAGCGTAGGAGGCAATGAGAATGAGTAAAGAGGAAGTGATGGCTGTGGAAGGAGAGAAAATGCAGAATGATTTTGAGGGAAACAAAAACT
This sequence comes from Vesta saturnalis, assembly GCA_036346205.1. NCBI lineage: Eukaryota > Metazoa > Arthropoda > Insecta > Coleoptera > Lampyridae > Vesta > Vesta saturnalis. The sequence goes on from JARFJB010001166.1 coordinate 8,266,528, forward strand.
CTTCTGGAAATGTGTCAAAAATACAAACCTGGCCCAAAACAGAACGCTGCAGGAGTGATGAATGCTAGAAACGAAATAGTATGGGACGATTGTGAATTGAGGAAATGCTGGCAAGAATATTTCGGAAAGTAAGACTGAGGGGTTAAATAAGGAGAATATAGAAGAAACGATGGATGAAACTGAGAAATATATTGGAATAAATGAGGTAGAGAAAACGGTAGGGAGGTTGAAAAACGGCAAGGGAGCAGGCCTAGATGAAATCTCTGGTGAAATGCTCAAGTATGGTGGTGTAAAGCTTATACGAAGATTGTGTGAATTATTCAATGAATGCCTTATGTGTGGAAAAGTGCCGAGTGATTTGAAGAGCGCGATCATTGTACCATTGTATAAAGGTAAGGGGAACAGAAGTGATTGTAAGAACTACAGAGGAATAGGCTTGCTCCGCGTGCCTGGTAAAGTGTTTGGAAGAATACTGATTGATAGAGTACGAGAAACTACACAAACTAAGATGTGGGATGTGCAAGGTGGCTTCATGCCAGGGAGAGAATGTGTCGATCAGATGGTTGCTCTCCATGAGGTAATCGAAAAGTCTTTAAAGGTAAAAAGGAAGTTGTATTGTGCGTTTGTATATCGGGAGAAAGCATATGACAGAGTGAATAGGGAGAAGCTGTGGGAAATATTAAATGAATATGGCGTAAATAAAGGTCTAATAGATGTAATAAGGGCAGCATACAACGGTAGTCGGGCAGTGTTAGGGTGAGAGGAGGTGTGAGTGAATACTTTAGTATTGGGCAAGGAGTGCGACAAGGCTGTGTGATGTCACCGTGGTTGTTTAATGTATACATGGATAAATGTCTTAGACAAGCATGTACCGATACAAACTGTGTAATGGTTGGTTACGTAAATGTACGACTTCTGGTGTATGCAGATGACACAGTCTTATTAACTGACAGTGCGGATGAGCTGCAAACCGCTCTGAGGAAGTTTGATACAGTCTGTGAGAACATGGACCTAAAGGTAAACGTGAACAAAACTAAGATTGTGGTGTTCAATTGGGAAGGTGGAAAGGAGAGTAGAGTATTTACTCTGCAAGATGAAATTGTGGAGCAAGTGGACGAGCTGGTATATCTCGGTAGAATGTTTACTGCAGATGGTACAATGGAGGACGAGATTGGACGATGGGTCACTCCTGGAAGGAAAGTGATTAGAAGTACGTGGATGATTATGAGAAACGAAAGCATGAGTCTAGCTGCGAAATGAGCAATCTATAATGGCTTCTTTGTCCTGTCAGTACTGTATAGAAATGAGACATGGGTATGTCAAAAAAGCACGAAAGAAAAATAAATGCGGTGGGTGTGAGATTCCTGAGAAGCGCATGTGGGAAAACGGGTAGGGATAAGATAAAAAATGAATGCCTAGTGACGAAGTGTGGTGAGGAAAAGACGATGATGGATAGATATAAAAGTTGTACATTACGTTGGTTTGGTCACATTGAGAGAATGAACAACGCAAGATTAACGAAACAAATATATGTGGGTGAAGTTAGGGGAAAGGCCGGACCTGTTACGCCGCGTAAAACTTGGCTGAATGTAGTAGAATCTATGATAAAGGAAAGAAAGATAAAGAGCTTTAAAAACAAAAGGGGATGTCAGAGACTACGTATGAATCTTGCGGAAGCTAGGGAGGTATGTGGAGATAGGAAAGCATGGAGAAAGATTATGAATGAAAAATAAATAAGAGGCAGGGATTGTTTTGTCTATCCCGCAAGGGAATGGCGTGAAGGTTAAGTTAAGTTAAGGCATATTTCATGATTATATCAGACGCGCACTCAGCGGATCATAAGAAAACTAGATCGTGCAGAAGAATGTGGACTGCGCCCGTTTGGTACAAGTCGAGATTTGTACTGCATATTGATGTGTAAGAATGTAATTCAGCAGCGCTATAACCATTGCAATAGTACACAGAATGAATTGAAACGATTCAGAAGTTAGGGACGGGAGTAGTACCCCGGCACTTGCGCCGCCATCTTGGATTTTGACGTCACAAGCCCGCCCACGTGGGGGGCCGGTTTTTCCACCCTTATTTTTACTCGCTTACGTGTGAGACCGGATTTTCCACCCCTATTTTTTACACACCCACGTGTGAGACCGGATTTTCCACCCTTATTTTCGCACATCCACGTGTGAGACCGGATTTTCCACCCTTATTTTTACACGCTTACGTGTAGGACGTGTTTTTTCACCCCTATTTTTACCCGCGTACGTGCGAGACCGGATTTTCCACCCTTATTTTTACTCGCTTACGTGTGAGACCGTATTTTCAACCCTTTTCAACCCTAATTATTTTCGCTTTTGATTCGTCCACGTGTAGGACGCGTTTTCAACCCTTTGCATTCTTAATTAAGGCCTTTTTGTATTTATCAGATCCGTGTGGGGATATATTTTCAACCCTTGATGAAATTTTTAACTGTTTTGTTTGTATTAAGGGCCTTTTGACAGCAATTTTGTGTTGACTAGCGTGAGCGACGTACATTTCAACCCTGACAGTATTTTCAACCTTTTGTTTGTATTAAGAGCCCTTTTGGCGGGAGCCCCTAAAGGATAGGCAAATGGATGTGCACGTAGGATTGTATTTTTACCTATTTTTAGGGTTAATAAACGGTAGAATATTTTTGGTATTAAAAGAAGCTAATCAAGGTAAAGGTAACGTATACGTTTGATTTTAAATACACTATTAAATTCTATAACGATAATAAACAGTTAATGGCATTGCATAATCAGCTTATTACCCTGTTGTTGTCATACAATGTGAATGTACGGTTTAGCGACTATTTAATATGAATTGAATTTTATCAAATGAGATTGCATAATTGTTGTTATTATTAAAATCATTATTAGATTTCTTTTAAACCCCATCTACAGATTGTGATTCTCTACCTGGTTTAAAATTCACTTGAATATATTTTAAAATGAAATTACTTTAAAAAATAAAACGTGTAATTAACTAATTGATTAACCTGCTTACAGCAATAGTAATCACTGAAAATTAAGGAATGTCGCTTTTATTTATTTACCTTTTAATACGTATCATTTATATGCAATATATTCTGGTTTTAAATATGAGTCACAATGTATCGCAATGCTTTCTGCTTTAATTATAGGTCATAATTAAATCTAGTTGTCGCTCAAGGTAATCACTACCAAATTAATCTCATCTACAACAAGAAACTTAATATCAATAATGTTAACAAAGTATTTTTATAATGCCATTTCTCGCATAGTTTAATGTCCATGTATCGTCATATTTTAGTCTTGGGAGATCGGATTTTGTCACAAAATACAAGCACAGGAACAATTACAAGTACAAGCACAAGCGCAAGCACAGGTACATACAAACACACAAACACGAAAAACGAAAATCGCAAACACGAAAACGAAAATTCAAACACGAAAATTCATAAACACACAAACTCACAAACACAAAAACGAAAACGAAAATTCGCAAACACGAAAATAACAAACACACAAACGCGCAGAGTACGAAAAACGCAAACACGAAAATCGTAAACACAAAATTCTCAAACACGAAAACCGCAAACATACAAACGCACAAACACGAAAAAACGAAAACACACAAAACGAAAAACACGCAAAGCTGCCGAATGAATTAAGACTGGGATTTGGAGTCTATAAACAAAATGATTCTCTCTGTCTCTGTCTCTGTCCCTGTCTCTGTCTCTGTCTCTCTCTGTCTCTGTCTCTGTCTCTTCTCTGTCTCTGTCTCTGTCTCTGTCTCTGTCTCTGTCTCTGTCTCTGTCTCTGTCTCTGTCTCTGTCTCTGTCTCTGTCTCTGTCTCTGTCTCTGTCTCTGTCTCTGTCTCTGTCTTTGTCTCTGTCTCTGTCTCTGTCTCTGTCTCTGTGTCTGTGTCTGTCTCTGTCTCTGTCTCTGTCTCAGTCTCTGTCTCAGTCTCTGTCTCAGTCTCTGTCTCTGCCTCTGTCTCTGTCTCTGTCTCTGTCTCTGTCTCTGTCTCTGTCTCTGTCTCTGTCTCTGTCTCTGTCTCTGTCTCTGTGTCTGTGTCTGTCTCTGTCTCTGTCTCTGTCTCTGTCTCAGTCTCTGTCTCTGTCTCAGTCTCTGTCTCTGCCTCTGTCTCTGTCTCTGTCTCTGTCTCTGTCTCTGTCTCTGTTTCTGTCTCTGTCTCTGTCTCTGTCTCTGTCTCAGTCTCCGTCTCCGTCTCTGTCTCTGTCTCTGTCTCTTAATCGCATACGGTCGAGGTGCGTGTCTGGGTAGTTGATTAGAAGCACATACAAGTCGAAAACACATTCTTCTTGTGGCTGGGGGATCGATTTCAAGCATCTCAACACTTGTGCCGCATACATCTTTCTTCAATTTTTATCTGCACTCTGTTTTGAGGCTGTAGTACGTTTTCTAATACATAAACAGAATCTTCAATACTGTGATACGTGTAGCAGCAAAACACATTAGCTAGTTAGTTTCACCTCTATATTACTTTACATGCAAGCCTGATCTAATCATAAATAAATACATCTGTTAAAAAAGCTAATTAAACATAACCCACGGCCTGGGTATAGCAAGCAACGCTTCCAATTATAGCTTTTAGACAACACAATAGGGCCTACAACTAAATACAATCGACTAGCACTGCTTTAGTACGAGGATCAAACGAAAACGCGCATGCACGCACGCACGCGCGTACACGTACGCACGCACGCACGTACGTACGCACGCACGCACGTACACACGTACGCACGCAAGCTAGCACGCTCGCACGCACGCACGTATGCGCGCAAGCGTTCGCACGACCGTACGTACGCTCGCACGCACGCACGTATGTGCACACACACACACACACACACACACACACACGAGAGGCGCGAAAACACGCTAAAGCGAAAACTTGTAAACTTGCAAACATGAATCAAGACGGTGGAGCACCGCTAGAAAAAACAGGTTTATTAACAAAACCGAAGGAAAGCTTAACGTTTTGAAAAATATATTATTATTATTATTATTATAAACAACAATACATTATTATTATTTAATAACATGCTTTATCGGTTTCTTCTTCTTCTTGAACCGTGAGTCGTCCTCATCATCATCATCATGATTTTGAGATTTGCCCTTCTCCCCTACCTCATAGCTCTTCTTTCTCTTCTGTGAACCATCATCTTGGATGTGAGATACACCCAGCTCAACCACCTCATCGCTTTCATCATTATCTTGAACGGTTATGTTGTAATAGTTTATTAACAAGTCAGTAAAATCTCTAATGTCCGCTGATGTTGGCTCATAAACAGGAGAATACATTATAGTAATGCTCACTCGATGACAGTTACACTTTAAAGAGCGAAACACGAGAAGCAGCAGTTGAAACGAATGTAACAACTTATGCCATGTTTAAATGCTCTTATGGAGTCTTAGTTGCGCATAGCTGTAACTCAGCTTAATCTAAACGCCTTTATGATAGACGACGTCTTAGGCGAAAATGCCTGACCATAAGAGGCGTTTGATCTAACACATATCCCAGGGTCTATGTTAGAGGTGGTTAATCTAAAGTCCTTAGAGTCATTCTAGAACTTGAAGACGCCAGAAGCTAGCGCGTTCTGCGTCTAAGACAGCTCTATCAAAGAGGCGTTTAGAATAAACATGCGGGTGATGTTAGTCAATACTCAGACATCCGAATTCGTCTGAACGACAGCACGCTGGCATAACAAAGGCTGCTGCTTTAGAGCGTCTTAGGAGAAAATATCTCGACCATAAAAGAGGCATTTAGATTTTATAAGCATCCCAGGGGCTATGTTAGAGTGTCGTTAGGTCAATACTCAGACATCCCCGAAGATGTCCGATTCTACCGAACATTGACGAGCACGCTTACGCACAAGACCAAAGGCTAGCTGCGTTCTGGCGTCTTAGGGGAAAACAGCTCTATCATAAAAGAGGCGTTTAGATTTATAAACATGCCCCAGGGCTGTGTTAGAGTGTGGTTAAGTCAATACTTCAGACATCCCGCGAAGATGTCCGATTCTACCGAACATGGGCGAGCACGCTTGCGCATAGGACCAAAGGCTAGCTGCGTTCTGGCGTCTTAGGAGAAAATATCTCGACCATAAAAGAGGCATTTAGATTTTATAAACATGCCCCCAGGGGCTATGTTAGAGTGTGGTTAGGTCAATACTTCAGACATCCCCCGAAGATGTCCGATTCTACCCGAACGTTGACGAGTACGCTTGCGCACAAGACCCAAGGCTAGCTGCGTTCTCGTTTCTCGTGTGTTCGCTCTTTAAAGTGTAACTGTCATCGAGTGAGCATTACTATAATGTATTCTCCTGTTTATGAGCCAACATCAGCGGACATTAGAGATTTTACTGACTTGTTAATAAACTATTACAACATAACCGTTCAAGATAATGATGAAAGCGATGAGGTGGTTGAGCTGGGTGTATCTCACATCCAAGATGATGGTTCACAGAAGAGAAAGAAGAGCTATGAGGTAGGGAGAAGGGCAAATCTCAAAATCATGATGATGATGATGAGGACGACTCACGGTTCAAGAAGAAGAAGAAAACCGATAAAGCATGTTATTAAATAATAATAATGTATTGTTGTTTATAATAATAATAATAATAATAATATATTTTCAAAACGTTAAGCTTTCCTTCGGTTTTGTTAATAAACCTGTTTTTTCTAGCGGTGCTCCACCGTCTTGATTCATGTTTGCAAGTTTACAAGTTTTTCGCTTTAGCGTGTTTTCGCGCTCTCGTGTGTGTGTGTGTGTGTGTGTGTGTGTGTGCACATACGTGCGTGCGTGCGAGCGTACGTACGGTCGTGCGAACGCTTGCGCGCATACGTGCGTGCGTGCGAGCGTGCTAGCTTGCGTGCGTGCGTACGTGTGTACGTGCGTGCGTGCGTACGTGTACGTGCGTGCGTGCGTACGTGTACGCGCGTGCGTGCGTGCATGCGCGTTTTTCGTTTGATCCTCGTACTAAAGCAGTGCTAGTCGATTGTATTTAGTTGTAGGCCCTATTGTGTTGTCTAAAAGCTATAATTGGAAGCGTTGCTTGCTATACCCAGGCCGTGGGTTATGTTTAATTAGCTTTTTTAACAGATGTATTTATTTATGATTAGATCAGGCTTGCATGTAAAGTAATATAGAGGTGAAACTAACTAGCTAATGTGTTTTGCTGCTACACGTATCACAGTATTGAAGATTCTGTTTATGTATTAGAAAACGTACTACAGCCTCAAAACAGAGTGCAGATAAAATTGAAGAAAGATGTATGCGGCACAAGTGTTGAGATGCTTGAAATCGATCCCCAGCCACAAGAAGAATATGTTTTGACTTGTATGCTTCTAATCAACTACCCAGACACGCACCTCGACCGTATGCGATTAAGAGACAGAGACAGAGACAGAGACGAGACGAGCCTGAGACAGAGACAGAGACAGAGAACAGAGACAGAGACAGAGACAGAGACAGAGACAGAGACAGAGACAGAGACAGAGACAGAGACAGAGACAGAGGCAGAGACAGAGACTGAGACTGAGACAGAGACAGAGACAGAGACTGAGACAGAGACAGAGACAGAGACAGAGACAGAACAGACAGAGACAGAGACAGAGACAGAGACAGAGACAGAGACAGAGACAGAGACAGAGACAGAGACAGAGACAGAGACAGAGACAGAGACAGAGACAGAGCAGAGACAGAGACTGAGACAGAGACTGAGACAGAGACTGAGACAGAGACAGAGACAGAGACAGAACAGAACAGAGACAGAGACAGAGACAGAGACAAGACAGAGACAGAGACAGAGACAGAGACAGAGACAGAGACAGAGACAGAGACAGAGACAGAGACAGAGACAGAGACAGAGACAGAGACAGAGACAGAGACAGAGACAGAGACAGAGACAGAGACAGAGACAGAGACAGAGACAGAGAGAGAGACAGAGACAGAGACAGAGAGAGAGACAGAGACAGAGACAGGGACAGAGACAGAGACAGAGAGAATCATTTTGTTTATAGACTCCAAATCCCAGTCTTAATTCATTCGGCAGCTTTGCGTGTTTTTCGTTTTGTGTGTTTTCGTTTTTTCGTGTTTGTGCGTTTGTATGTTTGCGGTTTTCGTGTTTGAGAATTTTTGTGTTTACGATTTTTCGTGTTTGCGTTTTTTCGTACTCTGCGCGTTTGTGTGTTTGTTATTTTTCGTGTTTGCGAATTTTCGTTTTCGTTTTTTGTGTTTGTGAGTTTGTGTGTTTACGAATTTTCGACATTCCTTAATTTTCAGTGATTACTATTGCTGTAAGCAGGTTAATCAATTAGTTAATTACACGTTTTATTTTTTAAAGTAATTTCATTTTAAAATATATTCAAGTGAATTTTAAACCAGGTAGAGAATCACAATCTGTAGATGGGGTTTAAAAGAAATCTAATAATGATTTTAATAATAACAACAATTATGCAGTCTCATTTGATAAAATTCAATTCATATTAAATAGTCGCTAAACCGTACATTCACATTGTATGACAACAACAGGGTAATTAGCTGATTATGCAATGCCATTAACTGTTTATTATCGTTATAGAATTTAATAGTGTATTTAAAATCAAACGTATACGTTACCTTTACCTTGATTAGCTTCTTTTAATACCAAAAATATTCTACCGTTTATTAACCCTTAAAAATAGGTAAAAATACGATCCTACGTGCACATCCATTTGCCTATCCTTTAGGGGCTCCCGCCAAAAGGGCTCTTAATACAAACAAAAGGTTGAAAATACTGTCAGGGTTGAAATGTACGTCGCTCACGCTAGTCAACACAAAATTGCTGTCAAAAGGCCCTTAATACAAACAAAACAGTTAAAAATTTCATCAAGGGTTGAAAATATATCCCCACACGGATCTGATAAATACAAAAAAGGCCTTAATTAAGAATGCAAAGGGTTGAAAAACGCGTCCTACACGTGGACGAATCAAAAAGCGAAAATAATTAGGGTTGAAAAAGGGTTGAAAATACGGTCTCACACGTAAGCGAGTAAAAATAAGGGTGGAAAATCCGGTCTCGCACGTACGCGGGTAAAAATAGGGGTGAAAAAACACGTCCTACACGTAAGCGTGTAAAAATAAGGGTGGAAAATCCGGTCTCACACGTGGATGTGCGAAAATAAGGGTGGAAAATCCGGTCTCACACGTGGGTGTGTAAAAAATAGGGGTGGAAAATCCGGTCTCACACGTAAGCGAGTAAAAATAAGGGTGGAAAAACCGGCCCCCCACGTGGGCGGGCTTGTGACGTCAAAATCCAAGATGGCGGCGCAAGTGCCAGGGTACTACTGACGGGTCATTCAAAAGCCTAATCGCTGTTCTTTCAAAATTGAGCCATTCGTAATTACAATATCGATCTTTTTTAGCTGACACAAGGTAACACTGAGTTTTGTTAGTATTAAATTTAACTAGATTATTAGTTTTCCCATACTAGGATACGTTGAATTACTTTATTGATTGAAATGGTCATTTCTGCTTTAATTTACTTTAATCACTATTATGGGTAGACTGAAATGAATAACAATGAAGAGTGCTGTCGCCAGCAAAGCAATGGATCGGGTTAGTCTTTAAACAAATAAGAACATTAATGTATAACAGAAAAAGTGTTGGAACTATAACTGATCCTTGGGGGGATGTCCGCGTTAATGCCACTACGACACGTATTTGTCTCTTATCAAAAAAACTGGAAACCCAGTTGATAAGCACAACAATTAAGCCAAACGAGGTGAATTTGGTAAGTGAACACTAATGCCAAACTTGGTCAAACGCTTTTGAGACACCTAAAGCGACTACAACTGTTTCACTGGATTGCCTAAACGGAGCGCAATATTAAGGAGTCCAAGGTAAGTGTGGTGGTACTTCCCCAGTTGGTATGGGGTACACATGGCTTCCACCTTTAGACATGGCATAATACGTGCATATGTACGCCAGATTTTCTCAATAATTCATATAGCAGGTTCTATATTTTAAAAAAGAGAAAACCCTTAAAAATAAGGCCAAACCTGTTTCTTTGAAAAGCTTGGTAAATTTATTGATTTATATCGAAAGTCCTCAAAATATGTTTCAAATTTCTACTTTAGCCATAAGAGCGTTGGATTACTTCATATATCGGGTGTAAATCAAATAGGGGCCACCCCTGTAACTTTTTAACGGGTCGTTAGATTTTGTTCAAGTTTTGATGGGTTATATTAGAGCCAGTTTGGGATTTTTTTTACATAAAAAAACAATCTGACCGACCTCTGGTTTCAACGGTTTCACACAAAAGTCGAAAATTTAAATGGAACAACCTGTATATTTTTACATGTTTGGATTCGACTGCTTAAATAATACAGTTCATCTGCCAAATGTCAACTCAAACGCCATTTCACTTTGATAGACTCGGTTTCAGGAGCATGTTGTGTTAATCAAAAATAGAAAGTTAAAAATGACTGATTTATTTAGGAACTAAGGAAATTACTATGCATATCGTTTTATTAGTACTTGAAAGAGCTATTTAATATACAGGGTGGCCCATGTATGTTTCTATTGGGAAGAGTAAGTTTTAGTTAAGAAACCGTAATTTTTAAATTTGATCGTTTACAAACTTCACAAAAATTAAATATTAGAAAAAATAATATTGTGGGAGTAATTGTACGTCCACTATCTATAATTTAGATGACGTCTAAATGATCTAAAATTAAAAAGAATATTTAAAAAAATTAAATTAAAATGGCGCCTCAGTTGACATTTGACAGATGAACTGTATGTATTTGAAGCCCTAGAATCCAAATATGTAAAAATATACAGGGTGTTCCATTTAGATTGTCAGATTTTGCGTTATTTCCGGCGAAACCGGAAGTCGGACATATTGTTTTTGCATGTAAAAAATCCCAAACTGGCACTAATATAAGCCAAAAAAATTGGAATAAAATCTAACGACTCGTTCAAAAGTTACAGGGGTGGCCCCTATTTGCTTTACACCCGGTATAAGATTAATACTATCAATCCTATCAGTTCGCCCCAAATATAATACATACGATCAAATCCATATTTTTTTGAACAAAAGGTAACAAAAACACCTTTTTAAAATGTATTTCAACATTTCTTGCACTACTTCCATAAGGCATTTGTGTGTTATATACATGTAGGTGTTACCTCTGTTGTAAAGCCTACTGATTTATCGCAAAAATGATACATACGATCAAACTCGTAATTGACCAAACGGAAGGTTACAGGACACTTATTCAAAACACATTTCAGAATTTCTTCCACTACTGCAATGAGAGAATAGGTGCAGCCTCCCTCTACTGGGAAGCCTATTGATTTATTTCAAAAATAATACGTATGATCGTCGATGGCCGAACGAAACGTTACGGGTACTAAACCACTTTATACTATAGATTGAGACACCCCCTGGTGCAATATCTTTGAAAAACAAATCTTATACTAAATGGAAATGTAATAAAATGGCCTAGAGTCACGCAGACTACGCTGGTGCTAGAGATACCTGCAAAAGTGTTACCAGTAAATCTAAGAGTTGTTTGAATAACGAAAATGCAATGACCCAGCTACTTTTCCTTTGGGTAGTCGTAAATTTTGGTCTTTAGCATAGGTTAGTGGTCGTCAAAGTAATAGGACGTGTTTGTGATGGCTCCAGCTTCTACCTTGGATTAATGTAGCAAGTCCAGATTAAAATGATAATTTCTAATTCAATAGAGTTACTGTACGGTACGGGTGAGTTTTTGAACATATTTTAGACTCAGCGGTTTTAATATTAATAATGGACAAAGACAAGAATCTAACCAATAAAATTTTGTAACGTGTACAAAAGAAAAGGCGCGTAAATAACATTTGGGATTGCTGTAGGGTTGAATTTCTACGAAAAAATTACGGCTCTTTAAAGCCATACCAGATGTGATTGTTAAAACTCGTAGAATCGTAGAGTGAGCTTAAAGCACAAATACCGCCCTTTGTCTTGAACTCAAACAGGTAAACATTTTCGCAGTGACAATCAATTATAGAAAACTAATAAAATAACAAAAACTAATAAAATAACAATTTTAACTGGAGCGAATCAACATTCCAAAGCAAATAAATAAACAAATAAACAATAACTATCTATAATTTGTAATCGAAATTCTGAATGAAATACGGTTTGTTTTCTCAAATAAATAAAACGCATTTTAGTAGTTAAATGAAAGAAAGGTCAAGTCGTTAGGGAAAACCCGGGCTTTCTGTAAAATTTTAAATCCGACAGTAAATGAATTAAGTCAATAAATAAAGCAATTCAGTTTTTAACAGCAAATTAAACATACCAAATTTAATAGATCCTAGATTGAATTCAAATACCTTCTTTTACCTTCAAAACAATAAAACAAGAAAGCGGGTAAATTGTAAATTTTTTTTGTAATAAAAATTTAATCATAAAAGATTATCGTACGTTTAAGTTAAATAAGTAGCTTTATTTCGGTGCTTTCAGTTAAATACATGTTAATAAATGTTAAATGACAACTTCTAAATCAATCAAATAAGGGTAAGCGTTTGAACAGGTTTTTATACCCAGCGGTTTGAATATTAATAACAAACAAAGATAATGATAATCTAACCAGTAGAATGATCTTTAGTTGAAATAGGCGCGAAATAACATTTAGGATTGCTACAGTATTTACGAAAAATACGGCTCTATCAAACCCATGTGACTGTTAAAACTTTAACTTAAAAAAATTATAAAGCAAACGTAAACCTTTTGTCTAAGGAGTGGACCCGAACAGGTATACATTGTTGCAATAACAATGAATTCATAGAGAACTAATAAAATATTTATTCAAGTATCACGGTTCGCGACAATAATAAAACTGATTTGATAAATAAATATTAAATGACAAAAAAATAACAAAAAACAAAATAAAAAATAAAAAAATAATAATTGAATCATTTGGTCGCTAATAAATACCAGCAAGTCCGGTGAGGGGCGCGGAACCAGAAATCGCGTATAGGGTAGTATGGTTGAAACGCGTGGTGTGATTGAAGGGTAGGTAAGAAAGAAAAAAAAGATGTACATGTATATGTACATTTTGAGATTCATACAGTAAGTATACGAACTATTATTTATATCTATCTGTTATGTCGTGACAGTAGACATAACTGTCCGGTAGTAGGACGATACCGTTAGTAGGGAATGCTACATTGGCCAGTAACCGATCTGATCGCTATGGTATTACTCAAGAAAACAATACAATTGCCTCGGATCGACCTGGCTACAAGGGGCGGTCAAGGTCGAAACACACAGGCCCCGTTGCTGACGACTGTGCAAGGAATGAATGGCGAGTCGGTACGTGGAATGTTAGAGGTATGCATGGTAAAGAATTTGAAATTGTGAATGTAATGTACGAAAGACACCTTGATATTCTGTGTGTATCGGAGACAAGGCGCAAAGGAAAGAATGCTGTGGAGATGGAGGATGGTAGGCTGGCACTGTGGTCAGGAGTTGAGACGGAAGTGCATGACGCAAAAGAAGTTGGGATGATCATAAGTGAAAGGGAGAAAAAATGTGTTAAACAGTACGAAGTATCTCCCCGGGTGATATGGGTTAGAATGAAAGTGGAGTTTCGAAGAATTTTTCTTATTTCATGCTATGCACCGGTGAATGGAGAAAGAGACCAGGAGCGTGAGAACTTCTGGAATGAAGTAGAGAACGTGTTGAACGTATGTAAGCCAAACGAAAGAGTGATTATATTGGGGGATATGAAGACCAAAGAATCAATGAGAACGGTGAACACTTGCTGAACATCTGTGTGGAGAGAAGCCTGTTTGTATCCAATACGTGGTTTAAACACAAAAATGTGCATATGTATACATGGCAAAGAGGTGAATCTAAAAGTATGATAGACTTGATAGTGTATGATGAACGGCTTAGAAACCTGGAGAAAGACACAAAAGTGATGCGCAGAGCGGAGTGTAGATCGGACCACTTTTTGGTTGTATCGAGAGTGTGTTTAGGGCAAAAGTGGGTATGGAGAAGGAAAGCAAACGTAGTGCGAACGTCCAGAATTAGGGTTGACAAACTAGTGGATAATGGTGCGAGAATGAAATACGCAGATGCTGTGAACAAAGAGTTGAATGTGAATGAAGCAGTGTGGAACGAACAAATAAGACACTGACGTTGTAAGTGCATGGATAAGCTTGAAAAACTCTGTTGTCAATTGTGCCGTGCGAATATGTGGAAGAGTGATTGTGGGTAGGCAGAAAAAATGTGCTTGGTGGAATGAGTCGGTAAAAAAGGCAGTAAGTAAGAAAAAAGATGCGTACATGGCAATGATTGCTGCAAAAAATGAGACGGAGAAGAAACGTTTGTATGAGGTGTACAGATTAAGAAACAAAGAAGCGAAGGAGGCAGTGAGAATAAGTAAAGAGGAAGTGATGGCTGTGGAAGGAGAGAAAATGCAGAATGATTTTGAGGGAAACAAAAAAGTCTTCTGGAAAAAAAACGGCAAGGGAGCAGGCGTAGAAGAAATCACTGGTGAAATGCTCAAGTGTTGCTTACATAGCAATAGCCCGCCAAATGAATGATAAAGTACGCTGTATATAAATCGATTTAGTTAGTAATGTGTTATTCAGAACTTATATATTTAAAGTAAATATCGCAATTAATGTGTAAATACATTATACAACCAAATGGGATAAAATTTCACCGTAAGTTAATATTTTAAGACGACGCATCGTTATCAATCACGAGGGAGTTCGAGAGCGGATATCATCTCAATCACGTTGCCGGGGGCAACCCTCTAAGTCGACACTAGGTGATCTGTATAACAAGGGGGCTCAACCAGAGTTAAGTTAAATTTTATGGTACATTTACTGTTTCTTTTTGTTCTTTATGGCTGACAAACTTTAGTAGCATTTCTGTGTGTATTATTATTATTCTTTTTCTGTAGGTATAGGGGATTGATACGGTGGCCTTGTAGATCGATTTTGATTCTGTTGCGAGCGTATGCAATCGGACGATCATCCAAATTAATCTCGAGTGTTCTTGTTATGTAATTATGTTTTATTGACGAATTTTGTGTTAAGAATTTTATGGACGAAATTTATGTGAATAATCAATTGTTTTGCTTAGTTACAAAATTTACAATAATTTTCAAAAAGGTTAATATAAGGACACTTCGCCGGATAAGTAAATTTCAGGTTTTAATTTAACTTGTGTAAAAGAATTTATGGCAACCTTTGTGTAAATATTCCGACGTTGAAGTTTTCATTATACATCTTTAGGTTAATGAGCTGTTGTTTTTTTTAATGTGAACCCGTTTGGTATACAACGCTTATTTGTGAACACTTTTAGTGTTTTTTTTTAATTAAATCATTAAATTAACATCAATAAGTTGTTTATTTGTTGAAGCAAAGTAATTACGTTCAATAGCGTTGCAAGGGATTATTTATTTCTAACGTAATATTTAAAGATTGAATTATTTATACATTGTCTTTTTTTGAAGAATTTGAGCCGATTTTATAACTGTGGTGAATGATATAATACCATCTGGTTGGAGATTGAAGTGAAGCGAGTACTTTTTTTTAAGTAAAGTTATATTGAAGTTCAAATTTATTAAGTAGATTATGAAGTAACCTAATTATGGAGTAACTCGGTCGTTGACCGACCAGCTATTTGTTTTTGCATACGATGGTTTTGCGAGAAGTCGCAAATATTCTTGGAGTTACTTTTTATAGGTATTGACCTACCGATACCAGACATTACTGATGTTTCCAAACAGGTAAGCGATCTTAATTATTTGTTATGCCGAAGCTGTGCATTTTTCCCGAACTTAGGAATGTTCAATCGCGTTTAGTTTTGTTGTAGCGACGTCTTTTTGTGTTTTAAATTGAAGAATTGATTATCGTATTTTCATTTATTATTGGTTATATGAGACAATAATTTTTGCGTTACGGCTTATCGAGATATGTAATGAGTTTTGGGTTTTATTTTCTCAATTTTGCGGCTTTTACATAGAGCTGAAGTTTTATTGAAATTTAGGTGAACTTCGCCTAAATATTTTTGGAATAGAATTTATAGTAGTTTATTTTTGAGTGAACGTTTTGGTTTCATGTTAGGCTAATCTAAGATCAGTTCATAACGTTTTCCCTCTATAAATGTTTTTAACATGTGGCGCCTTTTTGACATTTTACCCGATTTTGACGTTTTTTGGAGTTGTGACGAGTGCCCTCTTACAACATTTAAGTAAGAACCTCGCCCACACCACTGAGCTATGCCGTGGCACAAATTTCCTTTACGGGCTTGATGTTCTAGTGAGTATTTAGCCTGTAACAACATATTCAAATGATGATATACTAAATTTCTTATTTATTCACGAACGTTGCAAGGGGATTGTAAACAGAACATGTATAGTTTTTAATGAGGCATATCCCCATTTGCCACCAATGAGCAGAAAACAGAACACTAAGAACATTCTGCTTTCTACTTTTATCCAGGTGACGCCGTGCAACGTGTGCAATTCTGTGAAAGGATGTTAGTGTAATATCAAGAAGATCCACAATTTCTGTGACACATTATTTCGCCAGGCGGGTCAAAATTTACGATAGAAGGTATTTTTAATAGAAAGAAAGAAACAGAAGTCCTCATATTATCCGGAAAATACACTTTGAAAATAAATTTTGTGTAAAAGTTTTTGTCTAATGAAGGATAGCCAGATAGCTTATTTAAAAAAATTTAAATGCCGACATGTATCTCAACTTTTTGCAAATGGTTTTTCTGAACGATATATCTTTCGAACAAATAAGGAAGTGTATAGGGAACCTCACGTCGTTCGAAAGAAAATAAAATGATGTATAAGAATATTCAAAAACATACAGGGTGTTCCATTAGAATAAACCGGCATATGAAGGTTTGAACTTAGTTTTACTGTGAGTATTGGTGCTATATATTTCTTACTGTAAAACAAACGTAGTTTTAAATTAGTTATCTTCAGTTTTTTTTTTAAATATCCTGAAAACGGTTACTTTTAGGAATAGAGTAACTTTATGAGACATCGCCTAAAAAGTTGCAATGTACAGGGTATTTCATTTAAAGTTATCGAAGATGACGTCAACTTCTGATATAATCGGAAGTGGTACGTGAACGCTATTATTTTGATTGAATAGTTCTTGAATGTTCTTCCTTGTATTGTTTCGCTTATTTTCATCTTTACTAAATATACACACTGATGTCCCGAAAATTTAAGTTTGGATTATTTGGAGGGGCGGATCACGCCCATCGGGGGCCCTAAATACAAGCGATAAAAATTTAAGTGTTTTAATATGTAATCAACTCAGAGAAGTAAAATTTGTTTTTAAATTTTCTGTGCACATACATTGACCAAAGGGAAAAGAGCTGCCAAGCATAGCAACCCAAATTACGAAGTTACCCGAATGCTCATAGACGTCCGTTATAATACAGTTACTAGTGTGGTTTCACATTCTTATGAACAGTAGTTCAAAATCAGACGATTTAACGCAATCGATCATACTACAAGCTTTTATGAGAATCTATTCATAATTCGTTGTGGTTGTATCGTTGTAGTTGTTTCCTATTTTTTTTCGTAATTTGGCCTTGGCGCCTAGTTTACGGTTATACCTGACGTGCAATTATATGCTCCATCACTAAGATATAACTTTTTTTAGAAGAAAAGATAGGAGAATCGATTTTTCTAGTCCAAAATGGCATACAGTGTAGCAAAAAAAAGTTGCAAAGATTTAAAGTGGTCCCTCTAGAAACCACAACTAAATGCACCACAAATTTGAATTTGTCATCCCAAAAAAACCCCGTATACGAAATTTCATGAAACTATTTCGAAACAGTCGAAAGATATTGAAGAAAACGCGATTTTTTTTTTCAACTTTGACACCCTGTATCTCAGAAACGAAGCATTTCCGGACCCATGTACATATGAACTTTTTTGCTTAGAATGATGAGTTCTAGCACGCCTTTAATTTTGGCGGATCAGATAAGATTCACCCTGTATATATATATATATATATATATATATATATATATATATATATATATATATATATATATCCTCTTTGCTAAAATTTGCAATTGTACTATTTTAATGAAGCAGTAATACCTGTCGGACGATGGATTAATGAAATATGCAACCCTTGCATTCAAGTTAATACTATTATTGACGCTTTAAAGTTGCATAAATGTAACTAAGATACTACTAATTTTTGTTTGTTTTTATTAATTATGGACCAATCGGAAGTTCTTGGAGTAGATATGTACGGTAGCCACCAAGGTGTCGACAATGGACACAACCCCGTGACGGGAGCTGCAAATGGCAGCCCCAAGGACGCCTAACTAGAACGTCTAGAGGAGGTTGTACGGAATCAAGGAAGATTGCTGGAAACTCTTCTCGAACAGAGCGCGGTAATGCAGAGGGTCATCGAAAAGCTAGTCCCTACGGCCGGAAGCGAAGGTCCAAATGATGCATAGGGTTCGGGCCTATCTGGAACAAAGCATCATCATCTGATTTTTGTGAAGGTCAGTCACTTTGTGTTAGAAGTAGTAATTCTATACGCTTTATTACCTCTACCCCGCGTAAAGTGAACGGACATGGTAATACACTCCCTGATTATGAACAATGTTCTCAAAACGCTGATGTTAGCTTTTCAGGTACCGAATGACGTAATATTTTGTTGACGCTATCTAATAAAACTAGGTCCCCTTAAAAAATAATAGCGGCCAATTTTTCGCGGTAACAATTGTTTGCACCCCGTTGTTTCTTACGTAAATTTGAGCAGTTTCCGGAATCATACCATTCGTCGGGTGATGATTACTTGAGAGCGACAAAAACGTGTCAAGAAGCCGGTGATCAAAAATGGGTATTGATAAATGAGGCCGATTGGCGAGATTACGGTTCGTTTAGGAGAAGCTTTTTAGCGTATTTTTGGTCACCCGAGAAACAGGTCATTGAACGCAATAAACTCTATAACATGGTTATCACACAGTTTTGTTGTGAGTATTGGTGGGAAAATCAAATAAATTTTTCCGTGAAGTTTGAAAAACAATTGTACTTAGACATGACCTGCGATTGAGCTTGGGTTGCTAGCTTTATTGAGAAGATGTAGTAATTTATTATATTTTTTATCTAGAATGAATGTTAAAAAAAATTCCGATTAAGAAAACCACGTGTTGATTTATAATTGTTTACGCTTGTTTGTATTTAAACTTAAAGAAATGAGGAAAGTAATTTTTAGTGTAGCATATATCAGGTAATCCTAATGTTAGTTGATTTTTCATTTGTTATCTTATTAATTAAGAGGAAATTGCGTCATCGAGAATTATTTCTTTGTAACATTTAATTGCGCAAGGTTAGGTTGTATCAAGAAAAAAAAATTAATGTGGCGACAGTAACATTGGTAATACAGATCTTATAGCGAGTATATATATATATATATATATATATATATATATATATATATATATATATATATATATATAATATTGTTCCATGTAGGAGTCGAACGAAGAATATATTGGGTTACATACGTTTTGTCGTGCGAGCACTATTTGTGTTGTTTACAGTAAGTTGCAAATTTCATCTCAGCCAAAATATGGAATTAACTCGTGAAAATGTTCAAGCTATGATTTATTATGACTTTCCACGTGGTAACAATGCATCAATTCAACTTTTGGCGATGAACCGCCATCCACAGTCACTGTATATCGCTGGTACACTGAATTCAAACGTGGACGTAGTTCGCTCACGGATGAAGTCCAAAATCAGTCGTTGTGCCGGAAAATATCGATGCTGTGCGAAAACTAATTGAAGAAGATCGTCATGTAACATATCACGAAATCGAGAGATGTTTAATCATTAGTATGACCAGCGTACATAAGATTTTGCACGAATATTTGTGTGTTCGGAAGCTGTGTGCACGTTGGATTTTACATTTGTTGACAGATGCTCAAAAAAATGCTCGTGTCGATTGGTGCTGTAAAATGATTTCAAAATACAACTGTGGTGCATCCAAAGTGGTATAAAACATCGTCACAGGTAACGAGTCGTGGATGTATGCGTATGATACAGAAAGAAAGGGCCAGTTGACAGTTTGGGTGTTTCAATTTGAAGCAAAGCCAACAAAAGTTGTTCGTTCTCGAAGCGTTAAGAAGCAAATGGTGGCGTTTTTCTTCACGAAAACCGGTCCTGTGGTAACTGTGGCTCTCGAAAATCAAAAGACCGTTAATTCAGCGTGGAATACGACCATTTGTTTGCCTGAAGTTTTCGGTAAATTGAGAGAAACCAACCCAAAACGACGAATCATTTTGCATCACGACAATGCCAGCTCACACACATCATATGCAACAAACGAGTATTTGGACACACAAAAGATCGAATTGATGGGCCATCCGCCTTACAGCCCCGACTTGGCACCCAATGACTTCTTGTTCCCACTAGTTAAAGATAAACTGCGTGGACAACGATTTTCACTGCCCAAAGAAGCAGTTGAGGCCTTCAAAAAGCATGTTTTAGAGCTACCATCTTCTGACTGGACAAAGTGCTTTGAAGGGTGGTTCAATCGCATGCAAAAGAGTGATCTTAAAGGCGATTATTTTGAAAATCAATAAAAATATTTTTCATCAAATTCATTTGTTTATTATTTATATTCTCAATACATAAATAGCAACCCTCATATGTAACCAGCACACTGTTGAAAGCCCGGAAAGTGTGTTAAACCACCCTTCTGATTGTATTAACCTGTAAAACGTCTTTTGATATTGCAGAACAAAAACTTGGTACCCCGCTTCGCCGTTGGGTATTTTATGAAGGTCTCCAAAACCGCGATTATTGAATGTTTGTGTAGTTTTCTCGATGCACTGATATCATTTAGAGGGAAAATAACCGTGAACGGTTTTGTAAGACGTTTTAAAAGAACAGAAGGGTTGGTTTAATAAGTTGAGGTCTGATATCTGGTAACAGTTGAGTGAGAAGTTTTGTTGCGCACAATTGAAGTAGTAATTATTGCTTTAAATAAAACGTGTGAAGCTGTGGCAACGGCAAAAATTAGTACGCTGTCAGCTTTGAATTAAAGATGTCGAGTATTGAAGAATAATGAACTTGTTAGTGAGAATCGAGAATCCCAGCAATGTAGAGTTTTTATGGGTCGTTCCGACGGGAGATAACCTGAGACAACCTTAAGCATCTTTACGATGGTTCTACCCTTTTACCGGGTAAGTTTATGCTGGTTAAAACTTTTAAGCGCCTTTCTTGAAGCAACAGAAAGGAATATAGGTATTGTGTGTATTTAAATACTAAAAGGTGAATTTGAGTTCAGATTTCAGGTTAGATCTATTGAACAGGTATCATTTAAGACAGAGACGTTGGGGTTTGTATGTGAGCTTAGAAGTTTATTTATTACTTGTAAAGCCGTAAAGTGAAAGATATACTTTGGCGTTTTTGGAGATTTCCGTTTCAGATTCGATCTAAGGGGATAACAACCGAAGTGTATCCCGCAGGAGGCGTTGTAATGCTGTTTGAACCCGTTACAAATGACACATACGATCAAATTCATACTTAATCAAACGAGAGAAAACAAAGAAACCTCTTCAAAATATCTTGCGCTGTAGCCACTACAACATTGGATTACATCATACCAGTTTGTCTCAAAAATGATACATACGATCAAATCTGTTTTTTGTCGTAGGAAAGGTAACAAAGACATCTTTTTTAAAACGTATTCCAACAAATCTTACACTACATCTATGAAGACATTTGTGCGTATGTACACGAGATGGATGTATCCTCTGTTGGTAAGCCTACTGATTTATCTCAAAAACGATGCATACGATCAAATTCGTACGTGACCTAACGAAAGGTTAAAAGGACACATTTTCAAGACACTTTTCAGAATTTCATCCACTACTGCCATAAGGGTACTAACAGGTTGAGACCCCTCTGCTGGCAAATCTATTAACTTGTCTCCAAAATGATACATACGATCAAATTCATACTTGTGCAAACGAAACGTGACACACTCCTCTCCAAACTACATTTCAATATTTCTTGCATTATTGCCCTAAGGACACTAGTACACCATATGTCTTCTTCAAAACATGTTTCAACATTGTTTTGCACTACATGCAGAAGGACATTCGTGCGCCATATACTATAGATAGATGGTACTCCTATTGGTAAGTTTATTGATTTATCCCAAAGGTGATACATAAAACCAAATTTAAACCTGGTCGAACAAAACGTTACAAGGACATCTTTCCAAAATACATTTCAGAATTTCTTCCTCTATTGCCAAAAGGGTACTAAATCACTTTATACCATAGATTGAGACTCCTTCTGCTGAAAACTCTAATGATTTGTGTCGAAAATGATACGTACGATCAAATTCGTACTTTACTGAAAGAAAATTAAAAATTTCTTGTACTACATCCATAAGGACATTCGCGCGCCATGTTCATGAGATAAATGGCACTTCTGTTAATAAGTTTATTGATTTATTGTGAAGATAATACATACAATCAATTTCACACTTGGCGGAACGAAATACTACAGAGACACTTTTTTAAATTTCTTGCCCTACTTTCATAAGGGCGCTAGGTCACTTTATAAAATAGATTGAAGCGTCTCCGTATACTGACTTGTCTAAAAAACGATACATATGACAAATTACGTACTAGGCCAAAAGAAAAGCACCAAAGCGACCTGTTTAAAATGTTTTTCAAAATTACTTGCACTGCATCCAGGTGGGCATTGGCGCATTATATACATGACATAGATGTTACGTCTGTAGGTAAGTTGGTCAATTTCTCTCGAAAATGCATATAATGAATTTCATAATTAGCCTAACTAAAATTAATAAAGACACCTCTGGAAAATTTCTCGCGCTGCAGCCATAAGGGCATTGGTAAAGTATACAGGGTGTCTCACAGTGACAGCTCATTAGAATTATTTTCAGAAACGATGACATTCCTATACCTATCGCTTCAACTTTTTGAGTTTTCTACTGTTCTTTTTGTGTAAGCAACTAAGTTGATGTAATTTCTTGCAAGGAAGGCTGTGAAATTCTCAGCAAAACTCCAAAACAAACAACTAACCAAATAAACGAGTGTTAGTACCAATTAGAAGGAGCTCTACCTCACTATCATAATCAAATCTGCGACGTTTAGGATCGTGGAATTGGCCAGTGATGTCCACTAACCTCACGCAATTATTTTTACGTTTGAGGAGTAATGAAGCAAAGCGTTTATTTTGCACCCGTAGTTTCAATAGAAGATTTAATGGCCCGAATGCCAAGAGCGCTCCATGAATTGCCTGCACATGAAATACCAGCTAATGCATGTCAAATTGAACGTATATCAACAAATTAATATATACAGAGTGCCTCTAAAAGGTCTGTTCAAAATACTAGGATAAATTCCTGAGACTCAAATAGGAGGATCTAGCCCACTTTTCCTTAGTCCAAAATACAGGGTGTCAAAGTTATATTTTTTTAAACTCTTTTTTAAACATCTATCTTAATAATAACAAGATTTGTATGACCTTTGGTACCTAGAGGTTTTCTATGTTGAAAAATTCTGATTTGATCACAGTTATCATGTATCTTCCAGAGGGCGTCACCAGTAG
This sequence comes from Vesta saturnalis, assembly GCA_036346205.1. Classification (NCBI taxonomy): domain Eukaryota; kingdom Metazoa; phylum Arthropoda; class Insecta; order Coleoptera; family Lampyridae; genus Vesta; species Vesta saturnalis. Next base: position 8,290,194 of record JARFJB010001166.1, read on the forward strand.
CCCTTGTTCTACATTGAAAGCTCCATAACTTTTTTCTGTCTCGGTACATCAAATTTATAGTTATAAATTCTTATTCCCTGATATGTTTTCTTTAAAAAAGGTATACCTTGTAGATGTCGCTTTGAGCAGCCGTTTCTATGATAATCGAATTTAAATGTTTCATTGCGTACTAAAATTCATCACAGCAACGACTAAATTAAGTATTGTCATTAGTTACAAAAGAGTATTGTCAAACAATTCAGCCTGACAAATCTTTATTGTAATTTTAATTTCCTTCTTAAATTTTTCGTAATGGCCGTACGCTCTACTAACGCAGAAATGACCTATATGATATTAGTTTATGGTTATTGCCAAGGAAATAGTAGGGAATCGGTTAGGGTATACCAAGAAAGATATCCAAATAGTCGCGTTCCAAACCATGAAACATTTGCCGCTGTTGAAAGGCGTCTGAGAGCAACCGGTACTTTTGCTCCTGATACGGTTGGTTATGGACGGAATCGTACTATTAGAACAGCTGAGGTCGATGAAGAAATTTTAGAACGATTTGAAGAAGATCCGAGTCTGAGCACCACACACGTTGGTTTGGAACTTGGCGTTTCTAAGGATACGGTTAACAGCACTTTAAAAGAACAGTAAACATTTTGCGGTTAAAATGGATAGGGTGCAGTTCAATTTTCTTTGTGTACAATAAAACGGGGGCTACGTTCAACATTTACTTAGAGTTTAATTGAACAATTTGCAATTTAATAAAAGTTTGCTGTTTTGGTCGTTTGTTATTGATTTTGTATGTTATTCCTCTTGTTCCTTGCCAGTTCATTCTTACATTCTTGTGTTGTTATGTTGTTGTGTAAAGTTTTGTTGTTGGCCGCTTGATTCTTAAACACGCTCCAAACTTCTTGGACCAGTCCTACGCCTGGATAATGTGTGAAGAAGGTCTATGATAAATTTTAGTACGCGATTAAACATATAAATTCGATTATCACAGAAACGGCTGTTCGAAGCGACGTCTGCACGGTATACATTTTTTGAAGAAAACATCATAGAAAACCTCTAGGTACCAAATTTCATGCAAATACTGTTATTATTAAGACAGCTATTTTAAAAAGAGTTTAATAAATAATTAAAAAATATTGACACCCTGTATTTTGGAAACTATCAACTTTTGAACTAAGGTAATTTTTTTTTCACTTATAGTATTCCCGAACAGGTTAAGATTTGCTTAACGTGCTAAAACACTCAGAAACACTGGGAGGGTTTAGGGAGATTGTTAGGCTACCGAGAAATGTTTATGAATGGCTAGCTTAAATTGACTTAAGTCAAAGTTTGGAGGAAAACAGGAACTGGGTAGTGCATTCCACAATTTGGTCGCCGTGTGGAAAAATGAAAATTGAGCCCGTTTAGTGTGACACGATGGAATTTTGAGTGCGTAATTATGGTGTGAATGGGCAAACCGAATGTTCCTAGTGAAGATGGCCTGCGAAGGTATTAAGGAGTGTATTTCGGAGGCACACTTGCCATGGTAATAGCGATAGAACAAGGAAAGAATCGAAACTATTCTTCTATGCTCAAGAGGCTGTAGGTCAGAAGTCAGAGACGGGTCATTTATAAGCCTGATAGCTCTTTTTTGGATGCGGTTTACCATATTATGGGCGTATTGGGGAGGATTGAGCCAGAGGTGGCAATTGTATTCCAGATGAGGTCTAATTTTAGCCTTATGCAGTAAAAGGAGTTGTTGCGATGTGAAGTACTGTTTAGATCTGTATAGAAAGTCCAGTTTACGGGCAGATGTTTTGCTGGCTGACAAAATGTGGTCAACAAAGGTTCGATGATACGGACATCCCTAACAAAGAAATAGAGTTTGAAAACTTGAGTTCTAAGCCATTCATATTTACAGCAGGAAATGATCGGTCTTTCTTGGCGGACACAAGGCAACAATGCGTTTTGTCGGAGTTGAACGTGAGTGGATTATTCCTTCCCCATTCAAGGACACGTTTTAAGTCACTGTTGATTGAGGCTGCCATTTTCACCTTAACGTCCTGTCTAGACTTATTTTTGTGGGAAAACTGAGAAGAACTACAATGTAGAGTGCTGTCATCCGCAAAGCAATGAGTCGGGTTAGTTATTGAGGAAATGAGGCCATTTATGTACAGTAGGAAAAGTGTGGGAGCTATCACTGATCCTTGGGGCATTCCCGCGTTAATAGTAGTATCTTTCGAAAAGAAACCATAGACGACAATGCGTATATGTCTTTCGTCAAGAAAACTGAATATCCAATTGATGAGTGTATAGGATATGCCGAACGAAGTGCGCTTGGCAAGTAGGCACTCGTGCCAAACCTAGTCAAAAGCTTTGAAACATCTAAAGCTACTACGACTGTTTAATCGGGCCTCTCTAATGTGTTATTCCACAGAGTTGGGTGATATATGAAAGAAGATCACCCGTTGAACGACTCTGTCTGAACCCATACTGGTGGTCGTTTAAGAGTTTATTGGACTCCAGGAACGAAAGTAGTTGGTGGTTGATAACTTTCTCCATAATTTTCGACAGAATGGAAGTGATTGCTATTGGTCGATAGTTTGAGAGATAGATAGGTATAGGGAACCTTATATCGTTCGAAAAAGCATACGGGATGTTACATTTGAACAAACTGATTGATAAAGATTTGAATAGAATTTTGTCGCTCTAGATTTCTTACTGTGAAATAAACATCTTTGAGGCACTTTTTTTCGACCCTTTCGATACAGTGGTGTAAAATACGTACCATTCAAATTAGAATTATTTGTGTTGCGTACAAAACGTGTCCTATCGCACCAAAGCACCTCGCTGGTTCATAAAGAGCCAACTGATACGAAGCTGTCGCACGATGACGGTTTTGTTGAAGATTCTGAGTGTTTATTTATTTTTCAGACCTGATTTTTTCTATTTTTTTAATGTTGGAAAATCGTACCACGTGCTAATAGAAACATGAACCGCCGCCGGCGTGAATTGCTGGTTTTGAATTTGGTAGATATGATAGAAGATCAACCATATGCTGGAATAGATATGATCCCAACTACTTCTGATCGCGACTCAGACAATCATAGCGAAACCGAGTCAAAACATACAGATGCAGAACATACAGTCCCACTATTTACTCTAGCAAAGAGATTGAAAAGCAATTTGGTAACTACTGGGAATAAACGTGTTTCTAATATTAAGACGCCTGACACATTTACTGCTGATTTCGGTCTACCAAATTTTATTCAATGTCGTGCAAGCCTTATCTTTTGTAGTATATTGTTTTTCAGACGAATCTCTGCAGAGCAAACAGTAAAGACTTTTTTAGGTATAAATATTCTTAAGGGCATCATGAAAAGGTACCGAGATCATTGGAATTCTGCCCCAAACTTTCACGATCCCTATATAAGTAAACTAATGAGACTTCATAGATTTTCTTGGATCCTCTCGAACCTCCAGCTGAACGGCAACATATTGCCAGTACGTGGTGCTGCCAATTTTGATAAACTTTGTAAAGTACGACCGTTTCTTGATCAACTTAAAATCAATTATTTAGTAATACCTACAGCGTCATGATAATAGCTGTGGACGAATCAATGATTAAATTCGAAGGGCGGTATTCTCTTAAGTAGTACTTACCAAAAAACCCATAAAAAGGAGCTATAAGGCTTGGGTTTTAGCGGACGAAACAGGTTATTGCTGGAATTTGATATATACACAGGGAAGACTGGAAATAAAACAGAAAATAGTTTGGGCGCCCGGGTTGTGAGAGGTTTACCTGTTTCACTTACAAAAAAATCACAAAATATATTTTGACAATTTTTTTCCGTAAAGCGAAAGGAAGACCTTTCAGATTCGAAACGCTTGTGCAACAGTAAATACGTCCAGAAGAGCGGAACATGAGTGGCGCATAAGCGATAGTGGATTGACTATTATGAAATGGCGCGACAATAGATCCATTAAGATGTTGCCTAAAAAGGTGGCAGTACATTGCATATTCCTTGCTCTTTATTACTTAGTGATTATAATAAAAATTTCGTCGATAAATTTGATCAAATGCGAACATGTTAGGGGCTTGATCGAAAAAGCCATAAGTGGTGGCACCATATTTTTGGATACAGCAATAACAAATGCATTTGTATTATATAAACTATACCATAAAGAAAATTCCAAACTTACTCTCAAGGATTTTCAAAGAGAACTTTCAGTTACCAAAACATTCGTACAAAAATAAGCCGTATCAACGGAACTGTTATCAGTTCCCATTATTTCTCATAACCCCACTGTAGCAAATGCTGTAAGAATAATGGAAAGTACTCACCAGCCAATGAGAACCACTCGTAGAAGATGCGCTTACTATAGCTCGAAAAAAAGATATTCGTACCCATTGGCAATGTAATATGTGCCAAGTGCCATTGTGCCTGGTAAAAACAAAAATCTGTTTTCAATTTTTCCATACGAAAAATTAATTTCTATTACTTTTAAAAATATATCGTACATTTATTGTGAACTTAATAAATTACCCGATATTTGTTGTTTTGCAATTTTTTTTTTGTACAGGGTGGCCAACTAAGAATGCGAGGTACTGTATCTGGGAAACTATCCATCGTAGAGGCTTACGCAAAAAAAAAGTTATTACGAAAACGGCCAATACAAAAACCTGGAAAATATTTTCAAGTTTCTGAAATGGCTGCAATCTTGAATCTAAAAAAGTGATGTTTCTGTGAATTCTGCTATGTTAACCTAATAAAAAAATAACTGATCTTTAAAGTCGAGGATAATCTGAACTTTTTTTGTTGGGCACTTTTTGACGTATGTCTAAAAATAAAGTGGTGGGTGGTATTCGAAGGTTTCCTTAAATAACCCCCTGTATCTTCGAAACGGCTAAGCCGATTTTAACAAACTTGGGTGCGTTGAAAAGAGATTTTCTTGGGCTACTTATTTTAAAATAATTGAAGTTTTGTTAGTTTCACATGTCGTCGCTAGAGGGCTTTGTTGAACATTCCGATAGAAACGGTTAATTTTAGCAAAAAAATTAAATGCATTAGTATGACTTTTTTTCATGAACAAGTAGCTAAATAATGCCTAAATAAGCTCGCGAAAACCGCATCTCGATATCTTGTTCCTAACCTAAAACATCGGCCAAAGAAAACTTTATACGAAAATCCCTTAAATTTTTTTTTAACTATATTTTTCTGGAATTGTTTCTATTATGTAAGTTGTGGCCCTAAAAAGGACCGATTTAAAGGAGGAAGGTTTTTAATGCCCCCGTAAATGCTCATGACTCTCATGACTAGACAAAACTGCAGCTTCAATTTCGCCTCTCGGTACGTTACGTATTGCGTTACGAATGCGGTTTTTCATATCTTCTCTAGTAGTACGTTGAGTCCGAAACACGATGTCCTTTAAGCGACCCCATAAATAAAAATCGAGGCAAGTTAAGTCTGGCGATCGCGGAGGCCATGGAAACAGATTTCCTCTTCCAATCCACCGCTGTTGAAATACTGCATTAATATGCTCTCGCACATTAATAGCAAAATGTGCTGGGCAACCATCCAACTGCAAAAACAATTTTTGCCTTGTTTCCAGAGGAACATATTCCAACAACAACGGTAATTGATTGGCAAAAAAGTCAAGAAATACATTGCCATTTAGGGGTTGCTTGAAAAAATATGGCCCAATAATTCTGCCTCCCAGTATGCCACACCATACATTTAAACTGCAACGTCCTTGGCGCTGAACTTCACGCAACCAATGGGGATTTTCTGCAGACCAATAATGCATATTGTGCAGATTGACTCTCCCGTCACTACTGAAGGTAGTGCGTATCATGCCTAACATCCAATGGCAATAATCCAACCTTCGATCAAAATCTTTCTCTTTCAAGGCCTGATGCAAAACGACATGATATGGGTGCATTCTTAAAGTAATTAAAAAAAGTTTAGACGAAAAGCTATATATTTTGGTGGCTATTAAAACTTACCCATGATCCTTCAAAATATTTTGAACCGTTGTCCGTGATTTGTCCAACTCAGTGGATAATGCTCTTGTGCTAACATGAGGATTTCCTTCAATGTAGACCAGTACACGGTTAATATTTCCTTGAGTTCTTCCAATTATTTGCCGTTGAAACGTAGGCCAAAAACTACCATTGGCTCGTAAGCTCGCCACTAATCGGGGAAAAACTCTTACATCGCAAGGACGCCGATTTGGATATCGAGCGGCGTAAACTCTTTTAACTACTGCAGCATTCTGAAGACATTCAAAATAAACCTCAAGCATATCAACAGCTTCATTATTCGTAAAACGCATTTTGAAAGCACAAAAATTGCTCAAAGTAACGCGAAAATATTGACAACTATTGACAATTTGAGGATCATGTATGTTTCGTTTAGGTATCTGTTTCCATAGCCTGTTTCGTATATATCCATAGTGAATATGCATTTAAACAAGCAAAAAATAGGCCTTTCGTATAACTTTTAGCATTGCTTACTTGCCCGTAGTAATTTCAAAAAGGGTGATTTTATTCTGGTGAATAAATTTACAAACATTTAAAATCGCAATTTCTTGATAACCTATTCAGAGTCGAAATTGAAGCTACAGTTTTGTTTACCCATAAGAGGCCTCAGAAATGCAGAGAGGGATGGTCAGCATTTCGAGCATTTACGGGGGCATTAAAAACCTTCCTCTTTTAAATCGGTCCTTTTTAGGGCCACAACTTACATAATAGAACAAAATTGAAGGGATTTTCGTATAAAGTTTTCTTTGGTACATATTTTAGGTTAAGAACAAGATATCGAGATGCGGTTGTTGCGAGCTTGTTTAGGCATCATTTAGCTACTTGTTCAAAAAAAGTCATACCAATGCATTTAATATTTTTGCGAAAATTAACCGTTTCTGTCGGAATGTCGAACAAAGCCCTCTAGCGACGACATGTGAAACTAACAAAACTTCAAATATTATAACATTTGAAGCCCAAGAATAGCCCATTTCAACGCGCTCAAGTTTGTTAAAATCGGCTTAGCCGTTTCGAAGATACAGGGGGTTATTTAAGGAAACCTTTGAATACCCCCCACCACTTTATTTTTAGACATAAAAAGTGCCAAACAAAAAAAGTTCAGATTATCCTCGACTTTAAAGATCAGTTATTTTTTTATTAGGTTAATATAGCAGAATTCACAGAAACATCACATTTTTAGATTCAAGATTGCAGTTACACCCCCTAGCGGCCATTTCAGAAACTTGAAAATATTTTCCAAGTTTTTGTATTAACCGTTTTAGTAATAACTTTTTTTTCCGCAAGCCTCTACCATGGATAGTTTCCCAGATACAGTACATAAATTTGCATCCGAACTGACATACTAAAAAGAAATAAACCGCCATTTATCGCTTTTTCGGGTATTTTTTGCGTAGCGCACAACTCTTTTTTAAATTTAAATTCGCACATGTCATTTAATTAAACTAATTACTGTTTCTTTTAATTTTTTTGAAAAAAAAACTATCTTGATGAAAATTCACTCAAAACATTACTTACAATCCAAAATTTTAATAATATACCGGGTGTTCTATTTAAAATAACGAAGATTTTTTAGCCATCGGGTGCAATTTAATACTTCCTGAGGAATCAAAATTGAGGTACGAAGAGACATTCACAACTTCTAAAAAATGGTGTGATGAAAAGCATGTTCGTGTTACTGAGAAGGTCTTAGTGGCTTATTTTGTACAACGGAACCTGAAGTTGAAGTCTCCTGGCAGTCTTTGAGCCGAGTATATACTCAAATGATGCTATTGGTATCTCTAACTACATCAAACTTATAGCATTGTTAAATAGCGAAAATAGTGGATACCGACCAAGGAAATCACAAGCATTTGGCAGAGAAGACACGAATAAATTTTTAAAGGGAAGCTCTTGACAACGATTTCCTATTAATGAAGGTATAATCAGAGAATAAAATTAACTTGTACTACATCAAATTTGGTTCATTTCAGGTAGTTTTGATAATGGGTTTAGCAGGAGCGTCCAGAAGACAAGAACTTTGTAATTTGACCGTTGATGATATAGATGACCGAGGATCCTTGATTATGGTCACAATTCTCAAGACAAAAATCTGTACAATTACCAACCATCAAAACGAGGAAATTCATTTTTTGGAAATATTCTGCATATATGCCCACTCTTCGACCTAACCGCGTTGATTCTAGACGATTCTTTCTGAAATATCATAATGGACGATGATGTTTCAATCCAGTTGCTGTATCTGAAAAATGAACATCCGAATATCTACACTGGGAATTCATTTCGGCGGAAATCCGCTACGTTATTGGCGAACAAGGGGGTGGGTGTGCTGGCCTGGAAAAGACGTGTGGGCTAGAAATCCTTTAGTGTAGTATAGTAACTACGGGTGATTACTTGAAAACAAAATACAATTTGCCAATAAAATTTTGCACAGTGGAGACAATAGTGTCGATTTCGACAGCAATTGGTGCCTGATGGTACATGTTCTATCCAAGAAAATTCACGTTTTGTATCCAAACTAGTTTAGAGTAGATAAACAAAGCTACTTTAACTTATCAACTTTAACCCCGACGTTCTTTTGCAACAGAATTACGATAATTCCGTAAGCTTGCTGAGACATTAGAGCTGCGAAAAAGACGTCGGTATTAATTATGATAGGTTACAGTAGCTTTGTTTATCTACTCTAAACTAGTTTGGACACAAAAAATTTCTGCGATGAGACAACCGAGAAAATTCAGTGCTTAATAATTCATAAATACAGAAATTGAGCTTTTTTTTTATGATTATAGACCTGAACAGGCTAAATTAGGCCTATCGTGCTAAAGCACTCAGGCGCACGTAGGAGGATGGATAGAGGGATAATGAATTGCCAATAGATGCCTATGAACAGCTACCTTAAATTTTCTCATATCATAAGTGAGAGGAAAACAGGGACTAGGGACATCATTTCCAGAGTTTAGAAGCCGTGTAGAAAAATGTGGATCGCGCCCGTTTGGTACGACAAGTGGAGATTTGTACTGCATACTGATGCAAAGATAGCCCGAGACGGTATCAAAGAATATAATTCAGCAGCACAATAGCCGTTGCAATAACGATAATACAAAGAAAGAACTGAAACCACCCTTCTATGCTCAAGGGACTGTATGTGAACAGTTAAGGACGGGTCATTTATAAGCCTAATCGCTCTTTTTTGAATACGATCAACGATATCGAGAGCGTATTGGGGAGCACTAACCCAAAGGTGAGAATTATATTCCAGATGAGGCCGAATTTGGGCTTTATACAGCAGAAGGAGTTATCGAGAGGTAAAGTACTGCTTAGATCTGTACAAAAAGCCTATTTTACGAGCAGCTGTTTTGGTAGCTGACAGAAGATGAGAGATTTGAAGATACAGTCATACCCAACAGAGTAATAGAATCTGAAAATTTAAGAACTGAGTCATTCATACTTACAACAGGAAATGATCGATCTTTTTTGGCGGACACAAGGCAACACTGAGTTTTGTTAGCATTAAATTTAACTAGATTGTTGCTTCCCCATTTGAGAATACGTTGAATGTCTTTGTTGATTGAATTTGCTATTTCAGCTTTAATTTCTTGATTTGACATAGAAGGTGGATTATCACTATGAGTAGACTGAGATGAACTACAGTGAAGAGTGCTATCGTCAGAGGTTAGTTGTTGAAGAAATAAGGTCATTTATGTACAGTAGAAAAAGTGTAGGCGCTATAACGGATCCTAGTGGTACGCCCGCGTTAATGCTAACTTCTTTTGAAAAAAAGCCATCAACTACGACACATATTCGTCTTTTATCAAGGAAACTAGAAACCCAGTTGATGAGCGTATCATTTAACCCAAACGAGGTGAGTTTGGCAAGTAAACACTTATGCCAAACTTGGTCAAATGCCTTTGAGATATCTAAAGCGACTACAACTGTTTCACCAGATTGCTCTACTGTATTGTTCCAAACTTGGGTCACATATGAAAGAATATCGCCTGTTGAACGACTTTGCCTAAACCTATATTGGTGGTCACTAAGGGGTTTGGAACTGAACCCGAAAAAATTAAAATATCATTCATTTTTAATATAATGGTGCTAATTATTCTATACACTTTAAGTTTGATAATTAACAATTTCAGTTAATAAATGTTCAATACGTGAAAGATATTTTATTATTTCTCCATGAGAGAAAACGACAGAACGTGCAAAAAAAATAAATAGTGCGCTAGTCAGTGGGTATAAATCATTATCGTTATCAAATAACATGGCGCCCACCTGCCTAGTCACACGATTAATCGTCTACCATTATATCAAAATTTAAACAATGCAAATGGTACTTCTATTCATTAAGAAGTTATTTAGAAACTTTAATTAGCGTAATATGAAACATGATTTTCCTTGACTTGAATTTCACAAAAAATTTATTTAAAAAGTTACCCACCTCTCAGACGATTAGACCTTTTGTAATAAATACTTTAAATATGATGTAACAATACTTTGTAATTTTATCTTAACCTATTGTAAAGAGCGTTATCAAAAAATTAACCAATCCGAGTAATTATTATTAGTCGGAAAATAGACCTTGTTTGAATTGATTAGACTTTGTCGTTCTATTTTTGGTTTGCGGTTAATAATCTTAATTAATAGTATTCATGGTCGAAGATTAGCAATGTCGAAAATCTAGATTTTTATGACAAAAACATAAGATAATTACTTATATAAAAACATTTTTCAATTTAATTATTTGATAGTAACAACAATTTTTTAGTTAACTGTAAATTAATGAGCTTGATTATAATGTTAAAGGGCGATTTAATTGTACAAGGCACGACATATCGTTGTCATTTATTATAATTACAGTCAATTAGTTTTTATATTATTCACACGACACAACTTAGTATCCTGCATTTACGTTTAAATTTGTTATCCATTTGTTCTGATTAGCTTGTGAAAGAAAGTAAATAATAATAATAATAATAATAATAATAATAATAATAATAATAATAATAATAATAATAATAACAAACAACTATTATGAACATTAATATAATCATTGGTTAGAAAATCAAATGTTTCATCTGGAAATGTATAATTTTTTCAAAAAGATTATAACGATAATCATCATATCACTATTACGTTTCGATAAAAATGAAACTACGATTTCACAGTGTCCGAAAAGTGTTAGCAGTAGAACAAGGGCACCCCACTCTTTTTTTGTGACGTCACAAGCCCCGCTCACTGGGCCACCTTCCTCTCCACTTTTTATACACATCCACGTGAGGGTCGTATTTTTGTTGCGAAATTTGAATTTGCTTGTAGCGCCATCTAGTCGTGTATAGAAATGTTCTGTAATAATAAAGGTATATTTCTAGAACTAATTAGGGATTGTTTGTGGCGCCACCCAGTGGTATATTTTTAAAGTAGCCAGTGTCTTCTGTAACAGAAGTTGATCATTCATGCCTCTATTTCTCTCTCTCGTTTATCCGTTTCTCTCTCCGCTCTTTCTCAAACAAACAAATTAATTAATCAAATCAAATCAAATTATTTAAGCATATCAATCTCAAATCAATCAATCAACTAAATCAATTTCAATAAAACTATATCATGACTTACAGTTTGCGAAAACCAGCTTGCAGTTCAAAAATACTGATTTGGTTTAATTAGTTACAGCTCGCTTGCTCAAAATCATCCATAGTTCAAAATACCAAATTGCTGTAACGGAAATAAAAAGACAAAAGGTTTTAATGGTTTATTATTATTATATCAAAAGCAATAACTACAAAGTTTAAAACCCACAAATACTTACCCTCACAATGTTACTAATGAAAAATGAGCGTAACACTTACACCTTTATCTAATTAACTAAACAAATGAGTTGAGATCGAGTCTGTAGAAGAACAGTTTATCCTATAAGGATAATAATAATACATTAAAATCTTTATTGGCATTTGTGTGAACAATATCAATAAAATATATATTAAAAATAATACAAGATGTGTTTTTCTTTCGGCTGTTCTAATAATAATAACTGTGTTGGAGAATTAAACTGAGCTGAATATTGAAATATTTATACAACGTGCATATACATACATAGGATAACTAAACCTGCCTTGTGCTTTTACTTATGAATAGTTGATATAAAACTGACTGTTGGTTTCCCCATCATTAAGTTAATTTAGGGTGTAAATGTACAACAAACCTAATTATCTCTATCACACTTATTGCAACTCGTATTTACGTTTCCCTTTCGCAGACTCGCTAGAGTGACCTTACATATACGAATTTATGTAAAACGATGTTTATTATTTACAACATACATTTAAAATGGTTTTACTTATATGATAAAACTGTTTTTATGGAATGCAATTATTATTAAACAGTTATACAATTTCATTAATATGGATTGGGAAGTAGCTATCACCCATTGGCATCGTGTTAATTAATGTGTTTACAAATATTTTTGAATTTTGCTGCTGCAAAATACATTAAGGTCTAAATTAGACATTAGGTAAAATAATAATAATTTCTACCCTGATGCAATGGCGCTTTTTATATAGGCAGATTCTCTTTCTAAGAGAAAGCACCTATACATTGGAAAAAATTACGTCTGATTTATTTGCAGGTTCAATTACACACACACACACACACACACACACACACACACACAACACACACACACACACACACACACACACACACACACACACACACACACACACATGTACTTCACGTTATAATGGCTTTGACTAGCTGGGGTTTAATAGCCATGCTAATTAAACACTTTTAAATTTTCTAATCTGAAATAGGAGTGACGTAATTTAGCTTATTTGAAATTTCACAGAGAGCATCACTATCATCAAGATTTGAGATGCATTTTGCCTCATTCATTTCATGGTTTTCCTCTTGAACGATTATATCAACAAGCTGTAAAACATCTAATATCCCTGATGCTGGTTCATAATAGTAGTAATAATAATAATAATGCTCATTCGATGATGGTTACACTTTAAATACATGCAAAGGATAATATACAGCCTTTATCGATCACTATTATTATTACATAGATGTGAGATTATTCTTAAATTAGCTGTTTTCAGCACGACCCTGGAAATACTACACACGTTTTCAAGCCTTCTTCCCCGTTCTCAGAAGCTGTACCGTATTCATCTTACGTTTTCTATTTTATCTTGAGATATTTTTGTACTGTTACTTGTAAGGTTATCATAAGTTTTTGTTATGAACGAATAAATTCAAAGGTTAATATGTAATTAAAAATTATTATTCATTTTATTAAATACATAAATAAAAGTTTACCTAGAGTAGGATTTGAACCTACGATCTGTACTTTACTAGAGTTTCGCGCTAACCAACTGTGCCATCAAGGTTCAAGCCCCAATCGATGTAAATTTTGTCTTTATGTATGTAGAACGGATGTCAATTGACGTAAATAAAAGTTTACCGCGAGTAGGATTTGAACCTACGATCTGTACTTTGCTAGAGTACCGCGCTAACCGAACGGATATCAATTGACATCCGTTCTACATACATAAAGACAAAATTTACATCGATTGGGGCTTGAACCTTGACGGCGCAGTTGGTTAGCGCGGTACTCTAGCAAAGCACAGATCGTAGGTTCAAATCTTACTCGAGGTAAACTTTTATTTATGTATTTAATAAAATTAAATTACAAGGTATTTGAAATGACCCTGTATTATTGATATTCCATAGAAGCGGTCGACCCTGGAATTTTTAAATGTTAATCAAATAAGACAGATATAAGAACTTGCTCTTGGGCCTTCGCCCCCTGGCCGTGGCCCCCATGGCTGGAAATGGTATTCTAATAAGGAGGCCCTAATTCTAACTCATAATACCTCTGCAAAAAAAAAGGAAATTAGACTGTTTAGGTTAGGTCAATATTCGTGCGCGAGTTTTGTCCTAACCTAAACCGTGCCTTTATTAATCTAACCTAATATTGTAGGAGTATTGACCTAACCTAAAACGTGGGATGCGTTATGCATAGTGTACGTTTCTTGTTTCTGTAAACACGCTCTAATATCTTCCCTAGGGGCATGTTTAAATAAGTGCCAAATAAGTTCCTTATTTGGCAGTGGTATTTCTTCTAAGACGGTTGCGAAGGCGGTTTCGGCTACCCCGACTTAAAACTTCCCCGAAGATAACCGATCCTATCCGAACACTGACGAGAGCACCCGCGCGCAAGACCCAAAGCCGACAACATTCTCGTTTCTCGCGTTATGCTTTTTAAAGTGTAACCGCCATCGAGTGAGCATTCTTATAATGTATTCTCCAGTTTATGAGCCAACATCATCGGACATTAGAGATTTTACTGACTTGTTAATAAACTATTACAACATAACTGTTCAAGATGATGTGATGATGAAAACGAAGTTGAAGTGCTGAAAGTATCCCAAATCCAAGATGATGGTGATGATTAACAGAGCGATTAGGTAGAGGAGAAGAACACATCTCAAAACCATGATGATGATAGCGGCGAATCACAGTCGAAGGAGGGCGCTAAGTTTTCCTTCAATTTTTTATTAATAATCTTGTTTTCCTAACGGACGTTCGAACCTACACTAACGATGCTACAGTTAATGCGAAAGGATGGTTAAATGGGAAACTACAGTGTTTAACCACCCGGCCAAGCCAACCGAACCTACAGCGGCGCTGAATAACGATTTAACTGTACTGTCTCTTGTTGGAACCTTAGGATGGTGGCTCATTACGCCACCGGCTGAACCTGCCAAGTTCGATGTACGGAACTTTGACGGGGCCCAAGCTTCACCTCTGGTTAAACATGCAGCACAGCCCGCTTCCAACAGCTGGGTATTCACCTACCTGGCCCCAGGAAGACGTTCAGCACCCCCGGAAAACCCCCTTGTCATAATAGCCCTTCTGCAACACGGGAGGAATTCTTACTATGTTCGATACACCTTAGCTTAGCGTGACGCGTATAGATCGGCGCTAAAAACTATTTTGGATCAGATTCTGGCTTACAGATGACAAGTCTAAAACTATCCTAATGAGATTGCTGACAGGCGGCTTGGGGGTAAAGGAACACCAGAGTAGGCAGTTTTAGGCATTAAAGATTTAATTGGTGTATAATCCATTTTGTACAAGAACTAAATGAAAATGACTTCAATCTGAAATTTTGTAAAAATTATGAGTTATTGTAATAGAAATTTACGTACATTTGCGTAATCGGTAAACTATATCTAAAACAAAGACACTCCTAAAATTTAATATCACTTAATATCTTTAAAAATCAATAATCAGCTTTACTAAAAAAAAAACACTTGGTCCATATTTCAATACTATTTAATATCAAAATTTTACTTTAATGAAGTTGATTAAACACTATACGCTATTAACGCATTATGCATTTTAGTTCCTATTAAATGAGCGTAAATGTTAATTGACTCTCAACTTTTGATTAATTACAAATACATTATACGTGCTTTGAATGTAGGTCACTAGAAAAGTTCAGTATCACCTCATTAGATACCGAAAAACATATGTTTAACATGAACAAAATTCGTTTCAGCAAATTTAATTCAAAATATTTAAATCGGCATTGATCATTAAATGCATTTTACTTCAACACTCTTTAATTAGGAGTTAGTATTTATTTATTTACTATAACTTTACCAAGGCGTTCAGCCTATTTGTTTCTATCGTTATATATAAGACTAAGGCATGGCATTCTGAAAAAAAGAAGGAAATATATTATTATTATTATAATTATTTACTCTTGGTGTCCATCACTGACCTTTATTTGACCTCCGAGAATCTCTATAGTGTACGCTTAAATTATACACATCGTAACTATTGCATACGTGCACTGAGTGTTCAGAGTACCTTATAGGATTTGCTTTAATTATTGGGAATTATTAACGCTGTTTTACTTACTGTTTACGCATACAATTTGTCTCATAGTTCATTTGCTGTGTTCTGAAATAGCTTGTTTGCTTTTAATTGAAATCGTAACATCCATTAACTTTGTGGCAACATATCTGGTGCTGTACCAAATTGGTTTTATTTTAGCTTTATAAATTAATTTTAAATGAGCCTAGTATCTCCCTAGTACCTTGAGCAGTTACTGAATCAACGCAAAAAAAAACAGTAACTTCGTTTACCGTTGCTTTGGTAGACAGTGTGATTTCATCAGTGAAAAATCTGAGATCTACACACATCTTGACAAAATCAACCATAAATAAATCCAAACAACTGAGAAAAAACGACGTAAAGAACAATCTGGAGTACGATTTAGAATGGGTACCATCATTTAAAGTCGACATTTGTCTTAAAAAACCGCTTTATACGGCAGAGGCTTAGGTTATCTTCCTTAACGACGTAGCGCAACAATCACTTGTAAATACCATCACATTTGCCGCAAGTTTTGTATATGTCTTTCCAAACTCAGTTAAAAACGAGCAACGGAGCTTTGAAAAAAGGCCATTTCCAAAACTGCAAACAATGAGCCAATTCTCCATTTCGCAGACATATTTCTGCTTTTAAAACAAGAGAATGTAACCAGTTAATTATTAGGTGGTTTAACTCGTTATTTAATGCTGAGTTTTACCATAGGGAGATTAGTACGCATGAATTAGTGAGAGGCATCAAAGCTCGTTCTAACGAGAGTAAAAAAATCCACTGTTAACCACCAGGCATTGTTAACAGACGGGTTAATGAGATCGAACAAATGGAGAAGCGAGGATTTATAGAGAAGGGAGACAAAGTGAATTCCTTTAACCTGCTGTATAACACGACGGACCACTCACCGTTGATTGCTCCGAGACGTGACGTTTGTAACGATAATAATTGTTCTGTTTTTGTGTTATAATGAAAGTTATGACAAACATGTGCTTTATTTCGCGCTAGTTGAAAGTAATAGAGTTGTTGTGAAAGAAAAATGGTGTGCATATTGCCTGCAGAGGAAGGTACATGATGAAAAATTATTCTATTCGTCGTGGAGTGATTCAGTTCCACACTGCCGTGTTTGCTTAAGGTTCACCTAAAATTTCATACATGGATATTAAATAAATGATGAATTTATTGGACTTCAATCAAGATTACCTGTTTTATGAACGAAATGATATTTGTCGAGTGCAGATGTTGGAGATGAGAGAGACAATTTTCAAAGCAGGCGGGAAACCTGGTGGTGAGAGGAGCAAAAACATAATGCACCGGATAGAAAATGTGATTGACTGGCTGGCAGTTAATGCTTGGCACCACTATAAGTCTTAAAAAAACTGTTAGGTCGAAAGAAACCGTTTCAACCATTCAGAAAGGTTAACAAAACCAGGAAGATTATCTCTTGGTTCCTAAATAAACAGTATGAATAATGCCAATTCCCACTAGATGAATTGATGCGTTAGATAGGATATTATGCAGCTCACGGATGTCTCGTTAAGAAGCATGGAGACGACCTAGTCATAGCTGAAGCTGTCACCAAATCCAAATCAGCTGTATTGCCTGGGTATTACATTCACACCGACAGCTCCGAATTCCAGAAACAGCTGCTGATGTGTGCAAGTATATAGTGTAAAGAAATATCCACCAACAAAGAATTTCTTGTGTAATGTAAAACATGCAATACTGTACAAACAGCAATTAATATCGAATACTTAATACCGAAGCACGAGCGTGATAATTGGAATAAGAAGTGTGGGGAACTTAATATACGATCATATCAGCCGCCTGACTATGGGTGCTTTGTATGCTTTTTTATGACTAGCATTACTGCGTTTATATATACAAAATTCATATGAAACCTTTCCCCAGCCTTTTTTCGTTAATTTCAAGGCATTCGAGACACAAGTTAGTAGGGTTTACTAACTCACATAGAAATTTATATTTTTTACAGCTAGGGAGACAGAGACAGATGGATAGGGAATTACAATAAGTGTGAGAGGGAGAGTTTAAGCCCACGCCTTCTTTGTCGAAAAATGCGCTGAATATGAGGGTTTATTGACCTTGAAAAACTACTGAATGATGCAAAATATTGAAAATACTAGCAAATGAATTCTAGGAAATAAAATCTGCAAATAGACAAGCTTCTAAAAATAGATAACCAAGTTGTAACAGGTTTGTGTGCACTAGCTGAGACTCTGTACATAAAGTAAAATATTACGATCCAACATCAGTCACTGGGACAACATCCAACTATCTTTTTCTAAAAACCTATGCGTGTGTAAAGCTGTTAATAATGCATTGAAAATTTTTGTTGTGTTAAACCGCTTACACAATTATTATTATTATTGGAATATTGCGTAAACTTAATTAGGGCCATGAAAGGTAAATTACAGCAATTCAATTGGAAATATTTTAACTTTTCGTATAAATAAAACATTTTAATCTAAAAACGGCCTGTGCGTTTTTACCAAAACAGAACGGAGATGAAAATATAACAAACCAGTGGATACGTAGTTGTATTCTGAGATTGTTCGACAGGAAGATCACATTATCTTAATTAAATTTGTATAATGTTCAAGAGTAAGATTAATGGAAAAGATTAGGTTAAATAAACGATACGAAAGTATGGATCAACTCATAAGGGGAGAAAGTTTGCTATAAATGATTTTGCAAGGGATTAAGAAATTACAAACTAAAATTCATTGTTAATACTAGGAACTCTAAAACTTTAAAGGAAACAATAAATGAAGCGAGAAACGAACAAGTTCAACCTAACGAGTTATTCAATACATACAGCATTTGCAATCGTAGACATTTTAAAGAAGTACGGTTCAAACGCATAAGAGTAGAATAGGGCACTCTCCCTCCACTTTTTTACGTCATAAGTCCCGCCCACTTTTATCATGGAATTTCCAATGACGCCCACGTGGGGGTCGTATTTTTCACCTTGAGATAGTAGTTTACCTTGAGAAAGTTGTTTACCTTGAGATAGTGGTTGATCTTGAGAAAGTTGTTTACCTTGAGAAGGTTGTTTACCTTGAGAAACAGGTCGACCTTGAGAAATTGGTTGACTTTGGACGTGGTATTGCGCGGAAATTTAAATTTCTCTAATAAGGAGCCTTAATGCTAACTTGTAAGACAACTATAAGAACCTGTATTAGGGTCGGTGCTCTCTTGTCATGGCCCCCTTGTCGCCAAATTTGAATTTGTTTGTAGCGCCATCTAGTAGTGTATACACTAATGAATATTTTCTGTAATAAAGGTAGCGCCACCTAACGGTATATTTTTAGGACTAATTAGGGTTTGTTTGTGACGCCATCTAGTGGTGCAAGGACTAATGAATGTTTTCTGTAATAGAAGTTGATCATGCACGCCTCTCACGATTCTCTCGGCTCTTGTTACGGAACTCTTAATTAAAACAATTAAACTAGTAAAAGCGCTTTTATTTATCAGACTAGAATAGTAGTAGAAAAACAAGCATTATGCAGTAATTTGATTATCTCATCATTTATAACTAAACAAGTAGTGGTATGCACCCAGTCCTGCAATAGTAATGCGTTTTCCAGAGCGGACATAGGCTCCTCGATGTTATGGTTTAAACAACTATACGCCTTTGCTTCCTTTTTCAATTTTTTAATTGACGGGCAGCCAGTCTCGTCCAAGTTTATTATTGGTTTGTTACGGAATCTTAAAAATTAGTTGGGAAACGGGCAAAAACTATTTATTCGATGCCCAAGAACAAAATCACAGATTTCATTTTAACAAAACGCCGAAACCATTAGATACTTGGGCAATAACGACATTTTATGATTTAACTGGTTAGTTCTCCTCTATAATGCCCAAAATATTTATTTTTACACCGATTTAATTAGCTAACTTGTAGAAACGCTAATGTCTAAATCGTTTATTTATACACAAATTTCATTGCAGAAACGGCAAAATACATAATTCTGTTTAATGGACAGGATCCATTAATAGTTTTACCACGTTGGTTTTCTTTTATAACTGCTAATGTACAAAATATTTATTTATACACTGATTTCATTGGAAAAGCGGGCGAAATAGTTACATCCATGGGCAAAAGAAAATTTTATGATTTTACCACGTTCGTCAACTTTTAGAACCGCTAATGTCTAAAGTGTTTATTTATACACGGGATTTATTGGAGAAGCGACCAAAACCATTTGATAAATGCACAAGAAGAAGAATCTTATGGTTTTATCACGTTGGTCATCTTTTAGAACCGTTAATTTCCAAAATATTTATTTTCACCAGAAAAATGGACAGAACTATTTGCTAGATGGGCAAGAACAAAATTTTATGATTTTACCATGCCAGTGATCTTTTAGAACCGCTAATGTCCAAAATCTTTTCTTACCAAGTTCATTTGAAAAAGGTCAACTATTTGCTCAGTTTCTCAGTGTTACATATTGTTTTGGATTTGTGATGTGCAAGATGTTTGTATCTACACCAATTTCATTGGGGAAACGATCGAAACCATAGATTGTAAATATGTATTTTATTGACCTCTACTAATGAGCAATTCGTCGCAAGTAGACGTCAAACTCGACATCTATCAAACAGGGTGACGATTTAGTATAACCTACTTTATCGTACTATCAGAAACAACAGGTCCAAGACGGCCTTCGATTATTTATCTTATTTTAGTGTTTTTATCTTAATCGAATCTTTTTGCTCCTAATTTGACTTCCTGGGAACACTTAACTTACTTGAGTTTTGACGCAATAAAAAAATTACTACCTAAATTTCTATCGAGAAATATTTTGGTTGACGCATGTTTCTGTTTATATTTTAATCTTCTGAACTTGACATTGATGTAAATTTTATTAACTAAGGACAAACTCAAAGTACGCCAGTAATCTCTCAACAATTATTAAAATCACATCTTAAATTTTAATAAAATGTTTCGTACTATAAATTAGTTACGCGTTTAGCTGAATCTTTCAATTGATCAAGATCCTGAAACGTATTAATTTAGCTGCACGTGTGTAGTTCAAGGATCTACTAATATTTACTTTTCTCTATGCAATATCTATATAACTGAGTGTGTAAATGCCAAAATATTTTTTTCACGCGTATCATGGAGAACTATAAAAATAGTACCTGAAGTGGATTTTATTGATAGCGATTACGTTTGCTTTAGATTAATGTTTAACTCGTTATATCTACAACAAAAGTTTCTAATACAACATTTAGATATCTTCGCTATAAAAAAAAATATTACAATGACAAAGGGTGTAGAAATTTTAAAACCTGTTCTGCTATCTCTTAGTATATTCACATTTACAGAAGGCACCTGTAATAATAAATACAGAAAACTTTTATTTAGTGTTGTATATTTTTTACTTCAGATGGCGACAGTATTTGCGATTTTATGAGATTTTAAGGTTGTATATCACTCACTTGAACACTATTGATTATAATTACGTCAATAATACGTAATAAAGAAATCCACACAATTTTAATTTTACGGTGCATTTAGATTTTTACAACAATTCACTTACCATCTTATTATCTTATTATCTTCTACATGTGATACCTTATCTAGCACGATAATAGAACTGTCTAAAGCAATATCTAAATTCGCGTCATTTAAATGATTGAAATCTATGTCGCTATTGTTCCTAAAGTGACATTTTCCCTCATGCAATTATGAAAATGATCGTTCTGTCCAAAAATGTGTAGACTGGCATCAGCGGTTACTATATATATATATATATATATATATATATATATATATATATATATATATATATATATATATATATATATATATATCATGATCGGTACCAATGATGTTTTGAGAGTAAACATTCAAAGT
Organism: Vesta saturnalis; assembly: GCA_036346205.1. NCBI lineage: Eukaryota > Metazoa > Arthropoda > Insecta > Coleoptera > Lampyridae > Vesta > Vesta saturnalis. The sequence continues at coordinate 8,311,982 of JARFJB010001166.1, forward strand.
AACATCATATTTTATACACTTTTATACACTAAAGTGTATAATAGCAGTAACAACTAGAGGAGCAGAAAAATGGCGGACGGGACGGGTCGCGTGAGTGATCCTCAGTGCAATAAATGTAAAAAGGAAATATTAGAGGCACAATTAGAGAAGTGTGAAGGATATTGTGGAAAATCTTTCACTCTCAATGTTTAAAGTTGGCAATAACAAAATATAATAAGATCAAAGATTTAAATGACAATATAATGTGGTGGTGTAGTGAGTGTAAACAAAAAATTAGGTCATTTACAGCAGAGGGCGGTATTGGTGGGCAATCTTCGGAGGTAATTTCAAATGACACACTAGTAGAAAAGATAGTTAGTATCGAAACTAAAATTACAGGGTGTTAACACTAAAATGAGTTATGCTGATGTAACAAAAAATAATAATGAGGAGTTGTTAATAGTTGAAACTAAAACCAGTAATAGTCGTCCTATGAAAGTTAAAGACATCGTCACAAACACTATCATGCCAAACGAATTAAAAATTGGAGTTAAGAAAATGCAAAATATGGATAAGGGTAGAGTGGCAATTACCTGTGAAAACAAAAACGACATTCACAAGTTAAAGTCGGAAATAGACAATAAGTTAGGTGACCAAATAAGTACATGCGTGAAATTGAAGAAAAAGCCCAAATTGAGAGTGGTAGGAATCGATTACTTAAATGAGAAAAATGGCACAGCAAACAGAATCTGTAGATGGAATAATGAGGAATTGAAGGAGTGCATAATACAGCAAAATGAAATAGAAGCTAGTGATCTCGAAGTAGTTGCTATTTTACCAAGAAAGAAATATTTCAATGCAATAATAGAGACAAACAACATAACGTATGAGAGATTACTGGAAAGATCTAAATTGAAAATCGGCAGGGGACTGTGCAAAGTGTTTGACCATATTGATCTAACTAGATGTTTTAACTGCAATGGCTACAATCACAAAGCGGAAAAATGTAAAAATAATCTATCATGTGGTTACTGCTCAACAGAGGATCATAAAACAGATGACTGTGAAGTAGAGAAGTATAACTTGATATGTATTAATTGCATAAAAGCTAACGAAAAATGGAACTTAAAGCTAAATACTGAACACTCAGTGTTTGATACTTCTTGTTTGGTATACAAGCGAAAAGTAGAGGAAGCGAGAAAAAGGATTGACTATGGAGAAGATAAATAGCAATTAAATAATAATAAACCACAATGTAGCGGTTATAAGTGAGGGTTATAAATATGAGATAGGTAGATACACTTTACAAAAAATGTATTGGTTTGTACTGATAAGAGTATCTATACTAGATAAGAAATTACTTATTGGGGGAGTATATCGATCCCCTAACAGTTCGTACTCTGTATTCTTGAAACTTTGTTGGATGATTTAGTCCTAAAGGAAAAGCAGACTATTATAATAATGGGCGATATTAATATAAATTACGTAGGAGATAAGTTATATGCAAATAGACTTAAGCGGTATTTAAATAATAATGGGTTGAAACAGTGTGTCACTGATTGAACACACATAGCACCTTCAGGTCATACAAGTACCTACACTAGATTTGGTTTTTTGCAATGGCACTACACTAGATTGTAAGGTGCTTAGGCACCGTAATTTTAATCAACACTCTCTAATTCAAATAAATATGATAATTTCTAATAGGTGAAACACATTCACATATTTTTCGCAAAAAACTAACAGATATCGATCTCTCTTCGAAAGGAAAATTCGTGATCTGGAGTTAGATTACAAAACTATAAACGAAAATGTTAAATATGACAATTATTATGCTAATTAATGAAGGTAATCAATGAAATGATGTCCATAACTCGAACAATATGTAAGGGAAAATCTAATCCATGGATTGATCCAGCAATATTAGCTTTAATCAAACTAAGGGTTAAGAATTTCAAAAAATATTCTATTTCTAAAATAGAAGCAGATTGGGTGGAATATAAACAAAGCAGAAATGACGTGAAACAAATTAGAAGAGTAAAAATAAGGTATTACGAGGAAAATATTGATGCTAATAGAGGGGAACCAAAATTAATGTGGAGAACCTTAAAAAATATTGTTGGTAATAGATCAAATAAAGATTTTAGAGAAATTGAGTATAATGGAGTAGTTAGTAATGACTTACAAAATATATCTAACAATTTTAATAATTTTTACATTAGTAGTATACAGGAAATTGTGCAATCAATTCCACACATAGATTTTATGTATAAAATGAACAAATTGAGCTGTAAAATGAGTTCATTTGTCAGTTACCCAACAAGGGTAGTCCTGACGATGTCCCAATCAACATTATTAAAGTGGCGCTAAATCAATTCATTTCACCTTTACTCCATTTTGTAAATATCTCTTTGGAAACGGGCATCATTCCCGATAAATTAAAAGTGGCCACTATTGTTCTTATTAGAAAAGTTTCAAATACAGTCAAGGTTCAAGAATTTAGGCCAGTCAACATGCTTCCTGCAATCGCTAAAATATTAGAGAAGGTGGTATACAATCAATTGATTGACTATATAACAGAAAATGATATTATAACGACATACCAGTCAGGTTTTAGAAAAGGACATAATTGCGAAGAGGCATTCAATATTTACTTAATGAATGGACAGAAAATGTAGATAAGGGGTTAATTACATCTGCAATATTTTTAGATTTGAAACGAGCCTTTGAGACAGTGGACAGGGCTAAACCTATAAGCACTCTGGAAAGTTATGGTTTCGGTTGTACTGTTCTTCGATGGCTAGAGAACTACTTGACAAATAGAAAACAAAATGTAAAATATGGTAATTGTGTATATGATACGGTCACGATAAATCACGGTGTCCCTCAAGGGAGCAGATTAGGTCCCTTACTTTTCATTTTGTACATAAATGACTTAGAACATGTGTTGAAATATTGTAAGTTTCATCTTTTTGCAGATGATGCTGTGATTTATTTAGCAGATGATAATGTGAATAGTGTAAAACAAAAGTTACAGGTAGATCTATGTAACATCAATAAATGGATCAAAGTAAAAAAGTTAAAATTGAATGTAGGTAAAACCAAAATTATATTTTCAAGAGGCAAAATTCTCTCGACCTAATGGATTTCGAATTGTTTATTGACAGTGAGAAAATAGAATTAGTGCAAACAATCAAATACTTAGGAGTGCTTCTTGACAATAGGTTAAAAATTAACGGACATGTTGATTATATCTGTAAGAAGATTTCGAAAAAGATTGGTATCCTTGGAAGGTGTAGTGGATGTTTATCATTTTGGGTACGTAACACTGTGTACAATACCATTGTATTGCCACCTTTTCAGTATGCCGCAATAGTGATGTACCTAGCGAATAATAGTGATATTGATAGACTTCAGCGACTCCAGAACAGAGTTATGCGGATTATTCTGAGATGTGACAGATATACTCGTATCGAATTAATGCTCGAAAAGCTGAATGTCAGATGTATGTTGGAAATAAATGCCTTGACATTTATACATAAAATACAGTTAAAGGTAATGCCTAAATACTTTGAAGGTATTTTATACCAAGGAAATAATGTACGTAGCCATAATAAGGACATTGTTGTGGTTTAAAAATGCTAAAGGGGGCCAAAACACATTGTTGTATAAAGCAGTAATGAAATATAATAAATTGTGTAGTAACTTGAAAAGTATTAACAATGTCAAAAAATTTACAAATATGTTAAAATTATATTTTAGGATTAAGTTAGGAGAAGAATATGTCATATAATAAATACTGTATGAATATGTAAGAATGGATAGCTTAACCTTCACGCCATTCCCTTGCGGGGTAGGCAAAACAATCCCTGCCTCTTATTTATTTTTCATTCACAACCTTTCTCCATGCTTTCCTATCTTCGCATACCTCCCTAGCTTCCATAAGATTCATACATAGTCTCTGACATGCCTTTTTGCTTTTAAAACTCTTTATCTTATTCTACTACATTCAGCCAAGTTTTACGCGACCTACCAGGCCCGGCCTTTCCCCTAACCTCACCCACGTATATTTGTTTAGTTAATCTTGCGTTGTTCATTCTCTCAATGTGACCAAACCAACGTAATGTACAACTTTTATATCTATCCATCATCGTCTTTTCCTCACCACACTCCGTCATTATGTATTCATTTTTTATCTTGTCCCTTCTCGTTTTACCACATGCACTTCTCAGGAATCTCATACCCACGGCATTTATTTTTCTTTCGTGCCTTTTTTGACATACCCATGTCTCACTTCCATTCAGTACTGACGGGACGAATACGCTATCATAGATTGCTCGTTTAGCAGTTAGGCTCATGCTTTCATTTCTCATTATCGTCCACATACTTCCAATCACTTTCCTTCCAGCATTTACCCTTCGTCCATTCTCGCCTTCCATTGTACCATCTGCACTAAACATTCTACCGAGATATACCAGTACGTCCACTTGCTCCACAATTTTATCTTGTAGAGTAAATATTCTAATCTCCTTTCCAATTTCCCGATTGAACACCACAATCTTAATTTTGTTCACGTTTACCTTTAGGTCCATACTCTCACAGACTGCATCAAACTTCCTCAAAGCGGTTTGCAGCTCATCCGCAGTCACTTAATAAGACTGTGTCATCTGCATACACCAGAAATCGTACATTTACGTCACCATTACACAATTTGTATCGGTACATGCTTGTCTCACACATTTATCCATGTATACATTGAACAACCACGGTGACATCACACAGCCTTGTCGCACTCCTTGCTCAATTTTAAAGTATTCACTCACACCTCCTCTCACCCTAACACATGCCCGACTACCGTTATTCACCCTGTCGTATGCTTTCTCCAGATCTACAAACACACAGTACAACTTCCTTTTTACCCTTAAACACTTTTTAATCACCTGCTGGAGAATAACCATCTGACCGACACATCCTCTCCCTGACATGAAGCCACCTTGCACACTCCAAATCTTAGTTTGTGTGTAGTTTCATTCATCATTCCTTCTGTATTCTCCTTATTTAACCCTTCAGTCTTACTTTCCTCACTACTGTACAGCTTTCCGAAATATTCTTGCCAGGATTTCCTCACTTCACAATCGTCCCATACTATTTCGTTGCTAATATTCATCACTGCTGCAGTGTTCTGTTTTGGGCCACATTTTGTACTTTTGGCCCATTTTCAGACGAGTTTTTTGATTCCCTCAAAATCATTCTGCATTTTCTCTCCTTCCACCGCCATCACTTCCTCTTTACTTATTCTCACTGCCTCCTTCGCTTCTTTGTTTCTTAATCTGTACAACTCCTACAATCGTTTCTTCTCAGTGTCATTTTTTGCAGCAATGATTGCCACGTACGCATATTTTTTCTTACATACTACCTTTTTTACCGACTCATTCCACCAAGCAAATTTTTTCTGTCTACCTACAGTCGCTTTTCCACATATTCGCACGGTACAATTGACAACAGAGTTTTTCAAGTTTATGCATGCACTTTTAACGTCAGTGTCTTCTATTTGTTCGTTCCACATTGTTTCATTCACAGCATCTGCATATTTCATTCTCGCACCATTATCCACTAGTTTGTCAACCCTAATTCTGGACGTTCGTACTACGTTTGCTTTCCTTCTCCAGGCTCACTTTTGCCTTAAACACACTCTCGATACAACCAAAAAGTGGCCCGATCCGCGCATTACTTTTGTGTCTTTCACCAGGTTTCTAAGCCGTTCATCATACACTATCAAGCCTATCATACTTTTAGATTCACCTCTTTGCTATGTGTACATATGCACATCTTTATGTCTAAAGCACGTATTGGATACATACAGACTTCTCTCTAAACAGATGTTCACCAGGCTTTCACCATTCCCATTGACTCTTTGGTCTCCGAACTTTCCTAGAACGCGTTCGGTATGTTCTTTCAGTACACCCACCCATCCGTTCATAGCCCCCACTATCATCACTTTTTCGTTAGGCTTTTCGCTCTCTACTTCATTCCAGAAGTTCTCACGCTCCTGGCCTCTTTCTCCATTCAACGGTGCATGCAATAAGAAAAATTCTTCGAAACCTCACTTTCATTCTAACCCGAGGAGATACCAATTCGTACTGTTTAACACATCTTTTCGCTCCTTCAAATATGATCACCCCAACTCCTTTTGCGCCATGCACTTTAGTCTCAACTCCTGACCATAGTGCTATGCTGCCATGCTCCATCTCCACAGCATCCTTTCCTTTGCGCTTTGTCTCCGATACACACAGAATATCAAGGTGTCTTTCGTACATTACATTCGCAATTTCAAATTCTTTACTATGCATACCTCCAACATTCCACGTACCGATCGCCATTAATTCCTTGCACAGTCGTCAGCAACGGGGCCTGTCTGTTTCGACCTTGACCACCCCTTGTAGCCAGGTCGATCCGAGGCAATTGTATTCTCTTGAATACTACCATAGCGAGCGGACCGGTTACTGGCCAAATTGTGCCCAGGACGATGTAGCATTCCCTACTAACGGTATCGTCCTACTACCAGACAGTTATTTGTCTACTTCCACGACATGTAAGGAAGTAAGAAGTAGAAATATAGAAAGAGTCAAGAAAGATATAAATAATAGATCATATACTTACTGTATGAATATCTAAATGTACATATATACATGTACATTTTTCTCTTATATACCATTCAATCACACCACGTTTCAACCATATTGCTCCCTACACGATTCCTGGCTCCGCGCCACCACCGGACTTGCTGTTATTTATTAGCGACCAAACGATTCAGTTATTATTTTTTTTTAGCTTTCCGAGTTATAGTTATTTCTTTGCCATTTAATATTTATTTATCAAATCTGTATTACTATTGTCGCGAACGGTTACAACTTAAACGTTTCCATCCTCTAGGTTTCTTTTTTTTTATTCCATTGAAGGGTACTCATAATGACCCTGTTAGCTCTCCCGACACTAATTTACTTTTGGGATTAATTAATCACAATTAAGATCAAACATTGTTTTGTTCTTGTATTTGTATTATTACGAATCGGGTCTAATTACACTTTTAAGATAGGGTACCTGGGGTACGCTACAACCTATATACAAATAAGATTTAAATTAGTAAACACAAATATATTTCAATTACAGTAGGTAGGAATAAACTTTATTGCAGTTATACCCGAGAAAGTCAAAATAGAAAATGTTGAAAATACCTATAAATAAAAAGATAATTATAAAGCTTACAGTACACATTGTACAAGTTACCCGAGTTGCATTGTTTCCTAAGCACACCAAAGTACTTTTGCATTCATGGCAATTAAATTTATCAATGCACCTTTTAATGACATACCCTGCTGTATAATTTTTGGCACTATTTTCCAAGTTAAATTCTTTTATTCCCCAGTTCTTATCTTTCAAGTCTAACCTAGGGCTGGTTTAATTTTTTATCAAATTTGAAGTTGTAGAACTAAGCAATGTTTTACACGTCCCGTTATTTTCACAATTACTATTTTCTACGGAAATTTCTAAAATATGATTTATAATTGCTCGCAAATTAAAAATTTCTTAAAAATGAAAATAAATTTTCAAAACTATCTTGATTTAGACAAATGGGAAATGTTTTGTTGTTTTAAGTCATCATATAATTATATAATGCCTGTAATTGTATTCTTCAGTCCTTTAGAACAGGGTGGGTATTTGCCTGCTTCTGTTTTCCATTTAGAAAACCAATGACTACTTTCCTTCTATAATTCAGCAACGTGAACGTTTCTTGAATTTGATATGTGTAAATGTGGTTGTTTTCTGCATTTTTCCGTTCGGCTGTTTAATGTATCAGAGTATTTAATTATTCTTCAATAACGCTACGTTGAGCGTTGACTTGTATTTTGGATTATGTCAATTAAAATTGTGCGTGTCTTTAGTATTTAAATCATGAAATGAATTTGAAACAAAAATTGAAAACTTACCACAATATAATTTAAGAAAGGTAAACATTTTGAAATTTTTTGTTGCAAATAGCAGACTATCCTTTGTCTTTGAAAGTAATCATGCAAGGTATTTGGGGATTATTGACCTTTTACTATTTGCTGTGGGTTTAGAATAGACATACTGTGCAATTCTTAGTAAGGGCAGTGAAAGGTAGGATATCTTTTGGAGTTTGAAACATACCTTCAACAAAATGAGCAAAGCTACTGAACCCTATTGGATACAAAAAAGTACACTTTTACTGGTATACATTATGTAGCTGTCTAGGGGGAAGGATAGTCTTTGATAATATTTACATCATTAGATTATGGTTGTAATGCAAGTAGGAAACTAAATAAATTTTAAAATTAAAGATGTATTTATAGATTTGAAAATATGTAGTTATTCTACATGTACCTCAGTACAATCTAATACAATGTGAGTATTTTTATATTTGGTAAAGCATAAGGGCATATTACCCATTATTTCAGATTTAGGTGGCCATACAAATGTTTGTTGTAAAACCTGAGAAATAACCTGCATCATTCCATAAAAATAGTTAGAACATGTAGTCGTTAACCCAAACAGAACACTAATACACGAAAATGAAATATGTAACTTGATTTTAACCATAGTTAAAATAATTCTGTGAATATCTAGTTTACAGTTGTCTTCTAAATGAAATATAATTCCAGTGAAAACTTTAAAATCGGTATCATTCCTGAGGGTTACTTTGTGAATGATCTCTGGAAACCCATTTCTTTGGGAGGCTTTATCTTCACATGCTTCTTGTTGCAACGGCTTGACTGAATTATGTAGAAAATAAGAGCTTCAGCAGCAGATAATTGACTTTCCAGTTATCATCTGTAGTGGGATTTAAACCAAAACTACCAGTGGAACATGTCATACTAGAATAACATTCGTTTTAAATAAATATAATAAACATAACATATGTTTACCTCGGTTGTTACAATGTAACCTGTGTTGACGTTTTTCAAGGCACTTTTTCTTCAATTTACTCTTTCAGGTAGTACAACATCCCTCGAACATAGAGATAAATTTAATGATGGTACTGAATTTCATTTCAATCAGCGATGCTTCCCTACTGAAGGATCTATAAACATTAAAACTACATTAACATTCATACACATATATAATGTATTATAAATAACTAAAGGACTCATACTTTCCAACTTCTTGTCAAATCATTGAATCAAACTTACCAAAATAAAAAAAATTGTCTTGTTTGCTGCACACAAACATATTGTTCGTGATTGGTTTACCAATTTTTAATAGTATCTTCCAATGTTTTTTTATTTTGTAATTGTGTGGAAATGGATGCAATGATAGATTTACGATTTTACGGTTTGAGCACTAAAGTACTGAACACATTTTGTTACTATTATATATATTCGCATAATTATTTATACATACAAAACAATAAAAAATGTATAATATAAAATATAAAGACAAAAAAGTAGATGTGCGAATATATATTACCATGGTTGGCGTATAGCCGTATAAGTGATCACCATAGGTTACATAAAGATGATCACCGGGACCACCGTTTGCAAGCTTTACATTTATCCACCTGGGTGGGTCACTCTTTCGTTTGGAAACGCGAATACAAGTGTCTTCCTAAATTAAATTATAACATTTTAACTTGAAATGCGCGCGCCATCTGTGTGCTGAAGTTTGGAAGTAACGTATCTTTGCTATACTTGAAGTAATGCGTTCAAACACCAATGAGCAAACATCTGTACACTGATGACCATAATTATATAATTGTCTACCTACACATAAAATGTCTACATCCTAGAAAACAATTGTAGGTGTATGAATATGTGAATTAATGATAAAAGAGTGCTATTACAAAATACGTATTCAGAAATCACTAATAGAAATGAACTATTTAGTTTTCGCTACTTCTCGATAGATGGCAATAACAGTAAGAAAATATTACAACTCTGTTGAAATGCCTTACATTCTTTATTGTACCATTAGCTTATATTATAAACTAGCGTGGAGCTTCGCTCTGCACTATGGTCACTATACACCCTGATAACCGTTTACGATATTTACTTAAAGGTAAAATTTTGTATTATAAAAATTTTCAGTTAAAAAATGCTAAAATTATGCTTTTTTTAGTTCCGTGGACATGTAAACGCTACGCATTTAAAATCATGCTAGAGTCACAACACGTTTTAGAATAGAACGTAATTTGATGTGGTTATTTTATTTTATTGAAAATAAGGCATATTCTGTTAAAAATGGTATAGATGTAAAAAATATAATTAAAATGAATCATTTTTATTTTCGTTATATACTTGATTGGAATGTAGTTAATATGTAATATTGAAAAAATATGAAAATTGCAAAAAAAAAGAAATTCATTTGCTTGAAGAGCTTCATTTTGTAATTTTTAAGTAATGGTAATAATAACTCTCATTTTCACGTTTAATGCTACCAAACTAACATTTACGACAATACCAACTTAAGCATTTTAATAAGTAACATTTTTAACCTCAATGCCGTGAAGAGGTGTCTCATGGCGAACTCGAGAATGGGGATATAATTATTACTGTGAAATGCATCCGTTTCCCTTTATCTTAGTGCGAAGTCTCCACTTAAGGAAAGACGGGTTATATAATACACGTCTGCTATATATTTTAAATGCACGACTTAAAAACGTATATCGATTCTAAGTCAAAGCACCTGATGCTGTCAGATGTCTTCTTGGCTATTTAACCTCAAATTATTCTTCGTATTTCGTTTCGTATAATCGCATCGTGTTTTGTAGTTACAATAATTGGACCCCCTTATGCAATAAGGAACCAAACGTCAAATATGTAGTTTTGAGTAATAATTTTCGGAAGAAGTATTTATAAAAATTATGGTGAGTGCAGATATTAAACAAAATTAAATATTTAAATGACTTATTGTCTATTTAATGACGTTATCCAAATACACAAAATAAGAAAAAAAAAACTTAAAAATTCAACGAAAAAATGTCTCTTGGTCCTTTATTGCTATATCTAAACAACATGTATTAGTTTTCAAAACAACGATACAAAATGAAAATAATAACAACAAACACTGTTTTTTAATCGCTACCACTTTCTAATTCAAAATCCAGAGTTGCTACATTATATCCATCAATGTCTTCCTTCAGTAATGGATCTCCAGTTAAATGTAAATAAAATGATTGATCTGCAGCAGGAATTAAATGCAAGTATGACGTTATATCATCCAATTTAGCCTATGCTACTGGTTTTCCACGTGGCCAAAGAGGTTCCAAGTTGTTTAGAAAGATTATATTATTGTCTGCATTTTTTAGGTCTACCTTGCCTTTTTTTAATATGTATTTCAGAGTAGTCCGGTGCATTATGTATATTTTTAATAAAAATGCTGTAAGGTTTATCCTGTTGAATTTTAACTTCCTTAATCTGCAGCCAGTTAATTTTTGTTTCATTTACGTCTTTCTTTCTGTTGGTAATCAGTTTTTTGATGTGTCCTGTCCCCACAAAGTCGTTTTTCTCTAAAAATATAACTTCTATCAGATTCCTCTTCCTACATCCTTTAATGACATTGGCATAGTCTTCAGGAGAAAACAGCTTTTGTTGCCTTTTTAATGCGCATTCGATATCTTCGAAATCACTGTCGTTAGAAAGAAATGAATGACCAGAAGTTAAAAATTTCAACTGAATGTCGTCCAAAGACGGGTTTACTTCAAGCACGCATTTCAACAGTAATATTATTTTTATATTACGATTTTGGCCCCCGCATGAGTCGCTCCAAAGTATGAGTCGCTTAACTGTTTCAGCAACATTGTTTTTAACATATTTTTTTTAAATACAGGATCCCACTTCCTGGGCTCTACGACCAGCCTGATCCTCTATCAAAAGATTACAGACGGCTTTGTTATTTTTTCCATAGTGAATTCCGCAGTCATATAGCCATAACTGCCGCTTGTAAAATATAGTGTTCGTAGTCAGACGAGGTAGGGGAAGTGTCTTTTCCATGTCGAATGTCAGTGTTTACAGTTCATTGTTTTCAAAAGCTTCTTTTAAGTCAGTCTCCATTAGTTTTCTTGCACATTAGGCTTCAAGCAAATGCGCGTCATGTTCTGATTTCAGTAGTTGTTTCTCCTCGATGCTGCTGGTACTCTGTGATTTGGCTTGAAAAGTATGACATTTATTACAGGTGTCCTTTTTGGGAGCTTTCGTCCTAAAGTTGAATTCTGTTAGCAATATTTTCCTGTAACTGGAAAAACTAACGCAATCATTTTTTGGAGTCTCTTCGTTATATAGCTTATACATAAGGGGAAGTGTTGTACCAACAGGCAAAAATGCTTGCTCATTTCTGTGTGCCCTACAGTAATGGGACTTATACCTCGGGAATTTATTAATGTGATTTATGACGCAATTTCTTTTATGTTCCGTCATTTTGTTGTGGCCACCAGCTATGCCCCGTTTATAAGAAACGGAAAGAGTTCTTACCTTGCTAAGAGAACTATTAATACGTTTCGTTGATATTTGCAACGTTTTTACAAACATTTCCCTACATACTTGTATATTGCTTTGTAATGTCAAAAATTTCGCTTATTGGCAAGTAGTAGACAGGCACCTTGGCCGCCATCTTGAATTTTGACGTAACAAGACCGCCCACGTGGAGACCATATTTTCCACCCTTATTTTTACTCGCTTGCGTGTAGGGCGTATTTTTTCACCCCTATTTTTACACAACCACGAGTGCGACCGTGTTTTCAACCCTTTTATCCTAATTATTTTTTACACACACCCGTGTGAGACCGTATTTTCAACCCTTTCTTTTCGAAGGCCCTTTTCAACCCCAATTATTTTTACTCGCTTACGTATAGGACGTGTATTTTCACCCCCATTTTTTACACATCCACGTGTAGGATGTGTTTTTTCACCCCTATTTTATGACAGCTCACGTATAGGACGCGTATTTTCAACCCTTATGGTTTCTTTTCGAAGGCAACCCTAATTAGAGCCTTTTTTGCACATGCTCACGTGAGGGGCTGGTCTTGGTGCTGGGGGCTGGTCCTGGACCTAGGTCTTGGACTTGGAGTTGGTATTAGGGTTATTTTTGATTGTCATCTAATTAAGGTCCTTCTGACTATATTAATAGCAGTGCCCCATGAGGTTAGGCAAATGCACACGAATGCAATGTTGGAAATTGCATAATCAATGGGATATTATTATCGATCCTATTGTTTAAATGGTCATATGCTATTGGATGATCTTTCACCTATATGAGAAAACGTATTTCTAATCAGGAGGTTCTTGTACGACACGTGTAGGGCTTCGCAAATTGCTCTCAGGCCTCCGCCCCATGGCCGGAGTTGGTGTGGGAACCTAACCTTATAAGATAAGTGTAGAGCTTGGCCCCTATCGTGGCCCCCTTGATGCAATTGTATGTTGTTCTAACTTAATCTTACAGCTGTAGCCCTTCGCCCCGTCATACAAACTTGTACTCTAATAGTTATATATTGAGTAAAAATTGATTTTAGCGCCATCTAGTGGCGTATAGACTAATGACCATTTTCTATAATAGAAGCTGATAATGCACACCTCTCTCTTGCTCTATCTTGTTTCTTCCTTCCCCTCTCTCTTTCTCACACACACACTCACACACACACACACACACGCACACACACACACACACACACACACACACACACAAACAAATCAATTAATTAATCAATCTCAAACAAATTACGCTCGATCACCAGATCAATCTCAATCAATCAATCAATCAACTGAAATTATGTTTTACAGTTTGCGGAAACCAGATTACAGTTCAAACTGAATACATTAAAGTCTAATTAAATATGACGTGAAATAATAAATAATTTCTACCTTAATGCAATGATGCTTTATGTATAGGCTGATTCTCTAAACAGTCACCACCTATACATTAGGAACATCATATCTGATTTATTTGAATGTTTAATTACATACACACAAAACTGTTTCATTGTAACGTGTTCATTAACAGTTGTAAAAACCCATTAAAAAGTAATAATTACTTATATATAACATAGAGTTAAATGAAAATGAACGTGTTTTAAGAATATCAAACTGATATAACGGAAATAAAAGGCAGATGGTTTTAATGTTTTTATTATTATACGTGAATTAACAATAACTACAACTTTAAAATCTACGAAGGCGTACCTACTATTTTGTAGAGCTGATCTTATGACGTTATCCTATAAGCATAATAATACATTTTAAAAAATCTTTATCGGCATTTTTGTTAGCAATATCAGGTAAAAAAACGTATATTAAAAATAATACGCTTACCTTTAGAAGTTTTTCCTTCAACTGTACCATATGATGAACTGAATTTTTTATACAACGTGTCTTACTAAAATACGCTTTGTGAATGGCTGGATATAAACAGCCCATTACATACCTGTCATTAACTATTTAGAAAGTAATACAGAAAAACCGGAATACCGCTACTAGTATTTAACAAACATGTTGTACTTTTAAATAATGGAATCTTCAGGTTACATAAAACTATTGTATACTGAATTATGTTCACACACACACACACACACATACACACACACACACACACACACACACACACACACACACACGCACACACACACACACATGTGATTCACGTTATATGGATTTTTTATCAGTTGGGAATAATAGCAATGTCAACTAAACGTTTTAAAAAATTCTAATCTGGAATAAGAGTAACGTAATCTAATTTTTATTTGAGATTGCATAGAGAGCGTTACAGTCATCAAAATTTGAGATGCATTCCTCTCATCGTCTTCACACTGATAATAGTTTATTAACAATCATAAAAAATGTCTAATACTACTAATGTTACATCATAATGATAAAAACTCATTAAACAGTGATTACACATTAAATACATTTAAAATATGTAACTTTTATACTACATCTATTATTACATCGAGATGAGATTACTCTTAAATTTAATTGATTTCGATAGAGCTCGAAATCTTGCTTCTTCTCTCGATATCAAAAAGCTATACTAGTGATATGTATACATTAAGTAAGCATAATAGCGGATACAGATACATTGCTAACGATTATTGATTTTTTGAATGAGAAAGCCTCGCAGGTATTTTTTTAAGAAAAGCTATATACATCTCATGAGATCAAACGAGATTTTTGAGATACAATCACCTCATCGTCTTCACCCTGAACGATTATATTGTAACAACCTATAAAAGTAGCTAATAACCCTAATAGTTTTATCAGACATTATTACATGGACACGAGGTTAGCCCTAAATTAACTGGTTTCAACACGGCTCTGGAAATGTTGCACACGCTTCAAATCTTTCAGCTCGTTCGCAGAAGTTGTACCGTATTCACTTCCTTCAATTTTTATCTGCATTCTGTTTCGAGGCTGTAGTACGTTTTCTAATACATAAACGGAATCTTCAATACTGTGATACGTGTAGCAACAAAATACATTAGCTAGTTAGTTTTACCTCTATATTACTTGCATGCCTGATCTTATCATAAATAAATATATCTGTCAAAAAAGCTAATTAAACATAACTCCACGGCCTGGGTATAGCAAGTAACGTTTCCAATTGTAGCTTTTAGTCAACACAATAGTGAATACAACTACATGCAATTGACTAGCACTGCTTTAGCACGAGGATCCAACGAAAAACACGCATGCACGCACGCAAGCTCGCACGTACACACGCACGTAAGCATGCACGCTCGCACGCACGCAAGCTCGCACGCACGCTCGCACGTTCGTACGCTCGCACGTACGTACGCACACACACACACACACACACACACACACACACACACACATACACACATACACACACACACACACCCACACGAGAGCGCGAAAACACGCAAACGCGAAAAACACACTAACACAAAAAAACACGCAAACACGCAAACACAAAAACACACAAACGAAAAACGCTACCACGAAAACACGCTAACACAAAAAATACGCAAACGCAGACATACAAATGCGAAAATACGTAAAAACGAAAACACGCAAATACGAAAACACACAAACGAAAACACGCCAACACAAAAAACACGCAAAACGAAAACACGCTAAAGCGAAAAAACTTGTAAACTTGCAAACATGAATCAAGACGGTGTAGCACCGTTAGAAAAGAAACAGGTTTATTAACAAAATAGAAGGAAAGCTTAACGTTTGAAAATATATTATTATTATAAACAACAATACATTATTATTATGTAATAACATGCTTTATCGGTTTTCTTCTTCTTCTTGAACCGTGATTCGTCGTCATCATCATCATGATTTTGAGATTTGCCCTTCTCCCCTACCTCATCGCTCTTCTTTCTCTTCTGTGAACCATCACCATCATCTTAGATGTGAGATACATTCAGCTCAACCACGTCATCGCTTTCATCATTATCTTGAACGGTTATGTTGTAATAGTTTATTAACAAGTCAGTAAAATCTCTAATGTCCGCTGATGTTGGTTCATAAACAGGAGAATGCATTATAGTATTGCTCACTCGATGACAGTTACACTTTAAAGAGCGAAACCACACGAGAAACGAGAACGCAGCTAGCCTTGGGTCTTGTGCGCAAGCGTGCTCGTCAATATTCGGGTAGAATCGGTTATCTTTGGGGATGTCTGAAGTATTGACCTAACCACACTCTAACATAGCCCCTAGGGGCATGTTTATAAATCTAAAACGCCTCTTTTATGGTCGAGAAAATTCTCCTAAGACGGCCGTCTTCACATTTTGTTGTTTAACATGTGTAGATATAAAAGTGGTTTGACAGTTATAATCGGCTAGATTCCAATAGCTGTTAAATAAAACTTCCCTTTCATCAGAAGAGATTTTTAAATGGCACTGAGTCTTGTATGTACATTCAAAATCTATATTTTTTGCTATTTACAACCTTGCCTTTTGCAGAGTAGTACGGTTTATTGCTATTGCAATTTTTCTTCCTAAGCTTCCGATCTTGTCCTGCATATCTTCGTTTTCTACCCTTCGTAGGCCTACCTTTGTGAACTTCTGGGTTTGCAAGTATTTCAGGTTCTTCTACAGCTTCTGTGGCTGTATCTGCTTCATCTGACAGACTACTGATTGAAGGTGAAGTTGGGTGATAATCCCTGTCCCTAATAGAATCATCAGAGTCCTCGAAATACAAATCCTCTTCACTATTGGTTGCAGTATTTGTCACAGTGGAGGTTCCAGCATATGGAGGGATAATGTTGTTGGTCGAACTTTTAATACTTTCAACATTCTGCAATAACAATTATAATTATAGGACCCCTTTATGCAATAAGGAACCAAACGCCAAATATTCAAAAATTGAGCTGAATTTATTACAATAATACATACGAATATAAAAACATTACTTTTTGGAGGTTAGATATACATAACGTATCAAAATAGCATTGTTAGTTAATAAAGAATAACTTATCCGATCAGAATTAGTAATTGCAGCATATCGCGTTTCTTTTGTAAGAAGTGAACCTATATACTTTCTTCTATTCATTTTAAAACCGTTGGATCTTTATTGCAGTATGGAACATTGCTAATATAATTTTTTGAGTTGGTGCAATTTACTAACAGAGGGCGCTAGTGTTCAAAATTCTGTTGGTTTCTTGCTGCAAAATGTACTTTATTGTATTCTTTATTCGGCGACTAATTCAGCGCGATTTTTGAAATTTTGGCATTTGGTTCCGTATTGCATAAGGGGGTTCAATTTATCTTTCGCTTCACAGTTTTTTTCAAAACTAATATTATTAATATTCACTATTACGACGTAAGTTTATAATGCAAAATATATTTCCAATTTTTTTTATTGTACTGAGTGCTGGCAACAAGGATTGTTTTATATCTACTTTATCATTAGTATTTTCAGTAAAAGTAAGACAGCAGACTACCACGATAATATGAATGCTGATTTATTTCAAAAATAGTTTTAAGAACAGCTTTTATCAAATTTAGAAAAACCAAGTTTGATAATTCTTGACAATGCCAGTTATCATTCTACATTAGTAGAAAAATTACCTTCAAGTAGTTGGAAGAAAGAAGATCTTGAATTTTTAAGAAAACACAACATTCCTCACTCGAATATATGCTGAAAGTGGAATTATTACAAATTGACAAGGATTTACAAGTTCCAAAAATATATGCAATTGATGAAATCGCTCATCAATGCGGACATCAAATTTTACGTTTACCTCCGTGTCACTGCAAATTCAACCCTATCGAGTTAATATGGGCAAATTGTAAACAGTATTACAACAAAAACGTTGGAAGACAGGGCTTCAGGGACGAGAATGTTTTATCGCTATGGAAGGATTCATTAAACTAAGTAACTGGAGAGCTGTGGCAAAAGTGTATTTTACATGCTCAAAAAAGAGCTGAGGAAATGGTAAAACTCTAGTAATCAATGTCGGAGAATCGAGTGAAGATGATAGTGAAAGTGAAGGTGATGACTTTTAATTATAAGATGTCCAATATTTGAATTTTAGAATCTTAGTTATTTTGTAACATCGTAAAGAATTATTGTATTTAACATATATCTTTGTACCTGTACTTAGGTTTACATTCGTTTTATATATATATATATATATATATATATATATATATATATATATATATATATATATATATTGACAAACTGTAAACTGAGATTTTTAAAATCGGGTATATTATTATCTAATAATAAATCTCAGTTTTAACATCCAATACAGTGTATTTATTTATGATAAAATCAGTTATTTATAAGTGGCTTCGATAACCAAGTTGCAGTCGTGACTCTTTTGACGCAGTGAGATCTGCCGGCTAAAAACGATCCTCCGCAATTAACCAAACTTTTCGCACTTCATTCGGGCACTGCCTACTGCTAGCTAATTCGTTTCTTATTGAAAATTATTGATATAATTAATTTGTAAAACAGATCCAAAACGAAATTTGGTTGACCCGGTCTTGGTTCTGATAATCGTTTACAGTTGTGCAATATATTTTTATCATATGACTACTCACACTCTTGGACTTTACATGCCAGAATAAGTGCGAACAGATCTTAAACGAAATTTGACTTTATTTATACGAGTGGATGGGGATTTTTCAGACTTTTAGGATATTCGAACAATAATTTTATTTAAATTTGACAGAGCGGCTTAAATTTTAAAATAACCTAGGAACATTAACCATGTTTTGTTGATATTCAAAATTACTAACTATGTGAACCAATAACGATATACGTTTTTAAAATCTTAAACCATGCTTTACTAAAAGATGAGTCATAAGACAGCTCTCGCCGGCCCGACTATAATTATCATTTGAAACTTTAAATGTTGGCAAACTATATCTTTGGAAGCATTCAACTTTTTGAGTACAATGTTACCAAAATGATATTAATGTAAGTGCCAACCTAAGCATGTTAATATGTAACATTCTTAACCTCAGTGTCTGATGGTACGTTTCCATGCATCCGTTTTGTCCGTTGCAGTGAATTCATCGGCACTCCTGATTCGTTACAATTGAATTCCTTAAAAAGGTGCGAAAATTATTGCATTGACGGATGAAGTACGCCTACTTTCTACTTTTTGCAGTGTGACGGACGGTACTCTGTCTTTTGAAAGAGATAGTCAAATTGATTTTACGGCTTAGCTAACCTAAAAATTTAAGTTTCTTGACTGTAGACATTACATTATGTCTTGCTTTGTAGTTTAATATAAATTTTAATTGCAAGCCATTAACTTTTTATTCTTGTAGATGAATTATTGTACGATTTGCCATGAAATATACAATCACAATACCAAACATGTATGCCGTAGAAATGAGGTGACTGCATCCCACTTTGAAATTGAAAGGGAGGAAGTAAATCATAGCAATCAAGTGGAGTCACAGGATTCAATCCCAGCCACAGAGCAGGACGAGGAATTAGATATCGACGAGCTTCTAATAAGTGAAGTAAGCGAAAGGCCAGCTTTGTATGATTCCAGACTGCCAATTCAAGAAAGGAGCAAGACAAAAGTTGACGATTTATGGGCAGAAATTCATGCGATATTGAGTGGTAATAAATATTTTTAAGACTTCATGGAACTTAAGGTATTTAAATAGATGCTTATTTTAGAATACATGGAACTTGACGATATTAAAAAACGTTGGAGAACAATTCGGGATAGATACTTCCACACAAAAAATGTGAATTATGTTCCAAGTGGATCGGCATCAATCAGCCGACCATTACCATCCAATTATAAGTTTCATGAGTTATTGAAATTTTGAGACGATTGTAAATTTTCTAAAAAGTGAGTGCTTTGTATTGGAATATGGTTTTCATTTTTCGGACTGCATAAAACTTAAGGGTTGTTGAGTTAGGAACGGGTCGTTCGTGCCCATCAACTCCGACGCCACTAACTGAAACTCCTATCAATAAAAAACGTGAGGAATGAGCATAACGTAGTTAACAGTTACATCAACTTGTTTTTTAAGGAAAGTATCGCAATACGGAATTGGAAGATGAATTAATTAAAAAATTAAAGCAGTCGTCTGCAGTATAGTCAGACCCTGTAGATGATGTAGAGTTATTTTGCAAATCTTTGGCAACTGGTCTGCGAAAATTAGAATATAAGGATAGATTAAAATTATAAATTAAGTATATGGAATTATTGCATTACAAATTAGAATAAATATGCTTTTAGGATTATAAGTTACTAGGTGTTTTCAATAAAAAATAAAAAAAAAATTGTTACAAAATAAAATTTAAGTGTTTAAGTGTTTACTTGCCAAACTCACCTCGTTTGGGTTAAATCATACGCTCATCAACTGGGTTTCTAGTTTCCTTGATAAAAGACGAATACGTGTCGTAGTTGATGGCTTTTTTTCAAAAGAAGTTAGCATTAACGCGGGCGTACCACAGGGATCCGTTATAGCACCTACACTTTTTCTCCTGTACATAAATGGCCTTATTTCTTCAACAACTAACCCCATCCATTGCTTTGCTGACGATAGCACTCTTCACTGTAGTTCATGTCAGTCTACTCATAGTGATAATCCACCTTCTATGTCAAATCAGGAAATTAAAGCTGAAATGGCAAATTCAATCAACAATGACATTCAACGTATTCTCGAATGGGGAAGTAATAATCTGTTGCCTTGTGTCCGCCAAAAAAGATCGATCATTTCCTGTTGTAAGTATGAATGGATCAGTTCTTAAGTTTTCAGACTCCATTACTCTGTTAGGTATGACTGTATCTTCAAATCTCTCATGGGTTGACCATCTACAGTCAGCTACCAAAACAGCTGCTCGTAAATTGGCTTTTTGTACAGATCTAAGCAGTACTTTATCTCTCGACAACTCCTTCTGCTGTATAAGGCCCACATTCGGCCTCATCTGGAATGTAATTCTCACCTCTGGGTTAGTGCTCCCCAATACGCTCTCGATATCGTTGATCGTATTCAAAAGAGAGCGATTAGGCTTATAAATGACCCGTCCTTCTCACATACAGTCCCTTGAGCATAGAAGGATGGTTTCAGTTCTTTCTTTGTATTATCGTTATTACAACGGCTATTGTGCTACTGAACTACATTCTTTGATACCATCTCGGGCTATCTTTGCGAGAAACACTCTGTTCGCTCATTCACATAATCAGTATGCAATACAAATCTCCACTTGTCGTACCAAACGGGCGCAATCCACATTTTTCTACACGGCTTCTAAACTCTGGAATGGTCTCCCTAGTTCCTGTTTTCCTCTCACTTATGATATGAGAAAATTTAAGGTAGCTGTTCATAGGCATCTATTGGCAATTCATTATCTCTCTATCCATCCTCCTAAGTGTTCCTGAGTGCTTTAGCACGATAGGCCAAATTTAGCTTGTTCAGGTCCACAATCATAAAAAAAAAGAAAAATCAGTATTGTCTGCATTTTGCCACTGCCATTCGACAGAACCTTCAGTACAAAAATAATCTTTAAAACTGTCTCTAATTTCGTTTGATTTCTTTGATGAAAAATTACTACCAGCATTACCAACATTATACATTGTGTCCGATAGTTGGAATAGCCTCCATTCACTATTGGTTTCATCTTGGTTATCTACTAATTTACTAGTATGATATGTTCTGTTATTTATTGTTAAATTGTTTTCTACAATTTTGACAAAATTATGAAGGCAAACTGCAGCTTGGGCAATATTTTCTGCAGTATCAACAGTTGTGTTGATTGGCCTTCTAAATATGCGCCATTTTGCAGCCAGAATTCCGAATGTGTTCTCAATTACCCGCCTAGCTCTACTTAGACGATAATTAAAAACTCTCTTCTCTCTTGTCAAAGGGGGTAAAGGGATTTTCTCTGATAAGGTCTGAGCATGTAACTAGTAACCTGAAAAGCTTCGTTACCTACAAATACACATGGCAACTTATGTCCACCATTGTAAAGTTATTTTGGTTTTGGGAGCTGCATGGTACTATTTTGCAACATCTTTCTTAACGTAGAATTTTTAAATATCCCTCCATCGCTTAATCTCCCCAGGGCACCAATGTCCACAGTTATAAGAAAATAATTGGCATTACAAGTTGCCATTAAGACGCTGCTATGATATATCACAAGTATATACGATTTTTATCAAGTGCATATACCTCTAATGTAATGTGCTTTCCATCAATAGCACCAACACAATTAGGAAAATTCCACTGGTTCTTAAACTCCGCAGCTATTGCAAGCCAACATACTTCATCTGGAGACAATAAAACTTTTTCATGAACTTCCCATAAAATTATAGTGCATTCCCGTATTATGTTGCATACAGTACTTTTGTCCACACGGTATGCATAACTAAGCGACATCATGCTTTCACTAGGTAAATATCTTAAATCCACGCTGATTATCTATCAAGTCTAGTTTTTACACAAATAGGTTCCCGTGACAAATAAATCTTCCTTATTTTTGGACCAATCATACCTAATAGAACATCAAAATGTTCTGGAGTCATACGAAAATAATTAATAAAATATGGTCCATCACTGCATCTTAATTTTGAAATTAAATTATCTCTATTGCCTTGAAATTGTCTTCATAGTAACATTGATCTGACCTAGTAACTTTGCTTTCTTTTTTTATTTTTAATATATTTGAGATAGAAATACGTTACAATCAGAGATCTTTCTATACTATTATTGATAATTTCAGAAAGTACCTCTGCTGTGGCAAGAACCAAAGCTTAATATAACCAAAAATAATAAATTGAGGTTACATGTCAGTTTAAAAACTGTAAAAACGGATACTGCAAACGGATGCATGTGAACAGTAAATGTTTATCCGTCGTTACAATTGCAGCACTGGATGCGCTGCAAGGATTAAAACGGATGCATGGAAACGTACCATGACTTATTTGTTCATAACAAAAACTTATAATAACTTAATATTTGTTAAGTTGCTTTGGTATGTGTGAATCCTTGTGATATTGCAGGCTCACATTACAGTAATATAAGTAATTTGATTGTAATCTCATTATATTTAGAATGTGTGTGTTCCATCCTCACGAAGTGGTGTGACGGTAGTTTCGACTATACGTCACGGCGCCCTAACCCCTCCCCACTCCTTCGCCGTCGGCCGTGAACTCTCGACCCTCACTTCGGGCCGGCGGCGAATTTTCATATCGATCCCTCGCAAACGCGACCGAGACAATTTCGAAAACGGGGGCGTAGCGACCGAATGTGGGTATTCCCGTCGAAACGGTACCCGGCAGGTTTCTTATCTCGTCGAACTAGGGCCGTGTGAAAAATTTGATAAAGATCGGGTCTTATTCCGAATTTGAGAGTTTATTTTATAGTTTCTATTTAATTAGCGCTACCCATATATATATATATATATATATATATATATATATATATATATATATATATATATATATATATATATATATATATATATATATATATATATATATATATATTGCAATGCTAAATTGAATAAATATTAATTTAAATACGTTTGAGGGAAAAGGGTTGTTTGGCTGTGTCTCTTTAGTGGGGAAAGGTAATTAGATATTAGGTAAAAATAAATTTAAATGTTAAGATGCTGATTAAATTATTAATGATTTTAACTTTGCACCGGACTATAGCTCAATGTCCGGTAAATGAGGGTATCGGATTAACAAGGAGGATTGTCAATATATGGTTCTATTGTGCTTGAAACCGCCTTAATGCTTTGCTGTCTCACTTATTGTACGTGACAAAGAAAGATGGATATATTATGAATAATGCCTCTATTTCTGCCGAACAAAAGCGTTTGCAACTTTCACACTAATGACAAGGCAATAAGAATCAGATGCAGGTAGAATAGAAATTCAATAGGTATAATAAAATGCCAGTGGTTCTCAACACTGCTTTAACATTACATTTAAAATTTATGGAAGAATGCAAGTTTTTATAATAAACATTTATAAAAGCCATTCATAATAATGAATATTCGATTAAGTATAGGTATTTCAATTTACATTTAGAAAGTTCATTGTATACCTAAGTATGGTAATGACGTTTTAGTGTACTCCAATTACAAAAGAATCCAAATAAATATGCAATACTGTAACAATAAGTAATTAATAATAGATTATTATACCATTTAGTAGGTACATATAGGTATAAATAAAACAACTGCAATATCTATATTATCATTATTCTTTGAGTAAGCGTTTATATAAACTAACCATTAATATAATGCCGAAAAGTTGAGTAAAGAAATTCGCGAATTAGTTTTAAATACAGTCGATTATTTTAAAGAAGAAAAAGAAAATGGTGGTCCACTATTATCTACATTTTCTGTTCAACAAAGAACACAAACGCGTTAAAACTTTCGGTTTCGACGGTGAAAATCTGTGCTTTAAAAAAAATGGCATTTCTTCACAAATTATATAATGTTAAAGCAGTGTTGAGAACCACTGGCATTTTATTATACCTATTGAATTTCTATTCTACCTGCATCTGATTCTTATTGCCTTGTCATTATGTTGAAAGTTGCAAACGCTTTTGTTCGGCAGAAATAGAGGCATTATTCATAATATATCCATCTTTCTTTGTCACGTACAATAAGTACGAGACAGCAAAGCATTAAGGCGGTTTCAAGCACAATAGAACCATATATTGACAATCCTCCTTGTTAATCGATACCCGTTCAGTTCTACCGGACAGTTTAGCTCAATCTCAAATGGGGATAGGGATCAAAGGTATTTAGTTTGGAAAATTAACTTTATATTTAGATGTGAATGTGTGTATAAGATTTACACTTTATAAAATTTCTACAACTGTATAAAATTTACTCTGTATATAATTTACCTCCAACACATGCGTTGTAATGTGATTGAATGAATTTAATGATGTCAAAATTGTCAAATAATTTAGAAATCTACTGTTTAAGTTCAACAATGAAATTAATTTAAAAATTTTGATTACTTTATAAGTGTTTACACAAGTAATTGTTTGAAATAATATACCAATACATATATCTAATGAATAATGAATTGCAGGAAATTTGTCAAATAAATGTCCACAATAAAATAGGGTTATATACAAAAAAAAATGTGACTCACATATACAGTCCTCAATGCAGGTGGATGTCTTCGAATAGTTCCAAATTGATGCAGGTAATTGGATTGTCGAAGACAGCAGCTTCCAATGGCAAATGATGTTTTCTTTCCAAATCGGCCACTCCAGTCACTTATTTTAATTTGGTAATTTTTATTTAAATAGATTAAAAACTTAATGATTGTTATCGATTTTAAAAGAAATGTTTAAATGTTATCCAAACTTTTGTTATAATCACTTTTATTTTAGGTACCGGATCAAATTTATTTTATTAAGAAGGAATTGTACGTAGAAATAAAACACCAGTAACCAAATAAATATGCTTTTAATTTGGTAGAAACGAAATTAAATTAAATACGATAACACGAAAAATTCTTAACAAAACGTAACACAAATCAACTCGTATAATTATTTTACGAAAATTAGCAGGTATCGGAGACCGAACTATTTTATTTAACCGCCGGTATAAAAACAATTGCTCTCGAATTATTTTCTACGTAAAACGTAACTTTCTTTACGATGGTTTAATTAGGTTATGAAAACTTACTCTTTTTTTTACAAATGCACAACACTGCTTTAACCTTATTTTAAATTTTAACAAAACTAGAGAGCTTAGAGAGTCCAGGGCAATTCATTTTATACCTTTTTGGTTGTTACTAAAAATTCAATTTTTTTTCAGCCATATTACCTAAGTAACTAAGGCTCTTATTGGTCGAAACATTTACAAATTTGGACTAAAATGGAAATTTGGCCATAACTTTCTTATACTTTATCGAATCTAAAAACTAACAACAAAAATGAAAACTACATAAAATTTTGAACAAAAAGACACCTAACAAGCTATGGTTCCTAAAATTAATATACGAACTCACTTACTCTAAGCTGAATATGCTTATAACTATTTAAACTTACAAGCTACACTTAATCTAATAACATAAACGGAATTCTGAGGCAATTTTACATAAGAACACAGTGTTAGAAATATTGAATTTAAAAGAATTTTGAGTTTATGTAAAAATATTCTAGATTTACCTAAAATTTCACACAATTTTGGGGTAAAAAGCAAAGTATCCTTATAAAAACAGTGAGAGACTGTGAAAGAACGCTTATTAATTGCTTTAAGAGCAAAATTAAAGCCTAATAATATGAAAAAACTATAAAATTATGAAAAAAACCTAGAAATTATAACCTAACCAAACTTAAATCTAAAATTGGAAATAACACATATTTAAAAATGTTTTTAACACACAAAATGTTATGTTCGAGGTTTGTAATGCTTGTCTTTATTATTTTCACTAATCTTTTCTAATGCATATAGTCATATATTGTTGCATTAAAAAAGTTTCTTCGTCTAACACACTTATTGAAATTTTTATTATAAAAATGTATATCACCATGAATATCTTTATGCTAAATTGTTTTAGCATTATTCTTGCTGTTAAACTTAAAACACAATGTTCGTCACTTAGTTGCTTCCAGAAATATTTGCGAAAAATGTCTAATATGTCTATATGATAACCCTTTTATTCAATTTCTACATTTCCTGCTTTCGAAAACTAATTATACAATATCCTTAACCTAATCCTAACTATACAATTTATGTTTAAACACCTGTAAAGTGTTCACTTGCCAAAATACCCTACAAAAATTGAGTTTTATTGAAAAAAATGAAATGCTAAATTGACTTTACGAAAATAGGTGTATTTAACATTCTTGACATCTTTGTTGGTAGCACAATGCTTTTTATGATGAAACCAAACTATGTAAATAATATTCAGACTAAATTATACAAAACACATCTATTTTAAACACATCGTGAACCAGATTTCTATAAAAAAATGTCTCGCATATGTATCGAGCTTGAAATCACCCCTTTTTATTACTAATTTGTCATTCAAACTGTACGATCCTTCCTTTACCTCTTTCTGAACATCTCAATATATATATTATATATATATATATATATATATATATATATATATATATATATATATATATATATATATATATATATATATATATATATATATATATATATATATATATATATATATATATATATAAATATATTAAAAGTACAAAAGTTATGGCCATTTATGTGAATTTCGAAAAATCGAAACGTCGTGATAACCCGAAGCCGGTACCCGTTAGAGAGAACCAGAGCCGATTTTGTTCATTTTCGCACTAAAATCGATTTGAACACCTCGCACAAATATTTGGAAAAAATTGCGTTTTGTTCGAAAAATATCTGATTTTTATTTTAAATTTTGAAAGGCCATTGCGGTTTATATACGAAAAAATGTCTCCTTCAGTATCTAAGGTGCAGTAGATTTCTAAGACTTGCCCCTGCAGGTGACCTTGAAAATTGATTTTTATACCAATAAATTTTAACCTTGATTCAATTTAGCCGTGGATCTACTTTTAGTATAGACAACAATATGTATGAACTTAAATACTGCAGGTGACCTTGAAAATTGATTTCGAGGAATTGTAATAACTGAACTGAACGCATGAACATGATTCAGTCAAATTCCAAGAATTGCTTGAACAGCGTGACCTTGAAAATTCCCAGAGCGTAATCTCTTTCAGCATCAATAAAGTATACTAAAAGTTATAATTTTCATCGCTTTGTTACTAAATTAGTACCTAATTATATTTGATATTTGATTCATTAAGTATTTTGAAAATAAAACTTTACTTACGAATTTGGTTAGCTTATTTAAAATGCATATAATTGAAAGCGTTTTGTTAATTTAATTTAAGTTTCTATCTGCATAGTACTACTGCAAAACAATATTAACAGTACGAGATTTTATTTTTTTACCTTCCATTTGTAATTTT
Source organism: Vesta saturnalis (assembly GCA_036346205.1). Lineage (NCBI taxonomy): Eukaryota > Metazoa > Arthropoda > Insecta > Coleoptera > Lampyridae > Vesta > Vesta saturnalis. The sequence goes on from JARFJB010001166.1 coordinate 8,340,378, forward strand.
TGTATAATTTCAACGTTTGCATACTTCGTATATAAGGTACATGAAAGAGTTCTATTTTTAGAGCGTATTTATAAGTTTTTAAATATTTGCGATAAGTACCCATACAGTGAACATTTTCATTGTTTATAGCTGACACTATTATCTACGAATTATTGCTCATTATTTATTTTTTTCTAAATATGAGAATAATGCTGCTCCCCCGTTTTCATGTGTTTGAAAAAATTAAAATACATATTATTTCTTCAGTTGAATCAATATACATCTATAATTCAGTAAAAAGGAGAATGGTATTGATATTTAAAACATAAACACACACACACACACACACACACACACACACACACACACACACACACACACACACACACAAAAGAGACTGTTTTTTCAATTTAAAATGCTTTAAAACGCTGTAAAAGTTTATACTTGTTTTGATTGACTGATCACTGTGCGTGCGTGCGTGCATGCGTGCGTGCGTGCGTGCGTGCATGCGTGTGTGTGGCTGCGTGCGCGCGTTCTTGCGTGCGTGTGTGTGCGTGTGTGCGTTTTGTTGTATCTGATAATTGTTTTTTTCTTTATGCTAATGGAGGTAAAGTAAAAAAAAACCTATTTTAATATAAAATAATTAAATAACTATTGCTGCACACGAAATTAAAAAAGAAGACTATAAATCTTAGTACCACTGAACTTAATCTAAACCTTAGGTGACGAAAGTTATGAGTAATTTAATATACATGAGATAACGTAAATGCAGTTTTGTTTAAAACGTAAAACGTTTTTTGTATTAACATGATCAGAACATGTGCAAAGGTATAAAGCTTTCATGGGCGAGATATGAACAAAGCTTTTCTTTGTATCTTTCATGCTCTAAATGAACCTAATTACGTATGAATGTAGAACAATCGTTTTTTTCGATAACATTCCATAACATTAATTTCAAGCATGAACCTCTGGGTAAAGCTTACGAAAGAAAGCTAAAAGAATTAATACATAAAAAAACTAATAATATGATGATGATGATGGCCTTGACATATCTATTTTTAGATTATATCCTTGAAAACCACCAACCATGAAAAATTCTTGTTCCCCATGAACTGATTCTATTTTTAGATTTCTAAGAATTACAATATGGTGACCTTGACATATCCGTTTTTAGACTTTTCACCTTGAACAGCTCCAAAAATTTCCCGTCAAAGGTTTGAACTGGCCCCAAGAGCTTCAAACATTCTCTCTCTCACTCTCACACTTACCCTTTACATGGAAATTCTCTATACTCTCCATATACCAAGCATTAGCGCGAGTGACCTTGAACTGAGCCAGAACCTACTCCATATCACTACTTTCAGAGGATTTCGAATTTCAATACTCCTTTTTTCAGCTACCTTCATATTATGCTTTTGTAATATTTTACCAATTTTGTTCGTTGTGTTTGCAAGGAAAGGTAAAATAATGATTTTTTAATTTGTTGTTTGTTGAAGTCATTATTCATTAAAACCATTTTCAAGATGGTTTAATTCATATTGTAATTTATCTGGGTGACGAATCTAAGTGACACGGTTGTACAAGGTTCGTAGCGCATTAAACCTTTGTGCTGGATGATGGTGTGATGAAGCATTAATATAATAATATGTATGAGTTTGTAATTCCCCTAGTTGGGTATTCCTTTATTTAATTCCACCCGGTGGTGGATTTTGTGATTAAGCCTTTAGCTAGCTTCAGTGAAGCTGGGTGAGGGTTTTACACTCATATAACTCTTAATAACTTTGTACAAAAAGGTTTTATACATATATTCAAAATAAAGTATTAATATTTAGGTATATAAAATATGTTAACATAAAATAATATTCTGGAAATGAAATTACAATAATAATAATTAAATAAATAAAATTTTGCGCTTTAGTAATGTTCTCTTAAGGCATGCGCGCATACAGGTTAAACCGCTCTCGGCGCAGGCTATATGGCCTGGTAGCTGGCTGGTTGGAGTTGGTTCGTTTATGGAGTATCCTTTTGCTATAAACAAAATTAGCTTTAACTGTACATAAACAAGAAAATGGGAGTGCAGTATTTGTTATTCAGCTTTAGTAAATGTGATTTTTCAGGGTGCGAGTATAATCTGGCTGCTACAGGATTAATTGAATACTTATACTGATTGGGTAGGTATTGTTTTACTCTCATTATACTTAATTTAAGAAAGTGTGGGTTGAGGTTAGCCCTTTCTGATACAGAGTGTCTCTCTTTACCTGGTAAATAATTAATTATACGTTTATTATCGTATAACAATTAAGACGGGATAAGTTATAATTGTAACTAATACGAGTCGGAATATTCGTTTTACAAATGGTCAATGACAGGTTCAAGCGTGGACGGTCTTGCCCTTGACTGAGGCAACCAATGCTTAAATTACTGGGATAATTTTTGCATATACCCGGAAATGTGTCTAGAAATTAGATTAATTGACTATAATTAAAAACATATACACAGGGTCGGAAACAATCGTTTGAATACGAAATATTTGGTTATTTGATTGTTCTTAATTTGAATGCATTTTACTAAATGCGTAAAACGTGAAACGCAGGTGTGGTTTAGTTGATATTAGTCAATAAACTATAAATTCCATTGCTCCTTTCAAGAAACAGGAAGTGTCTGTGTTGAATTTATTACTATTTATTGGATCGGAATGTTGTTAAATTAGGTTTTGCTATTACGTTTTAATTGAGTTAAAACTTGGAAATAAATTATTAAATAAATTTAAATTCAATTGAGTTGTATAAAGCGGAATGATTGTCGGAATTCCGGTTTTTGGACGTTATAGGAAATAATTATACAGGTAGTTCTTAAGTAGGGCAGGATATACCGAGGGTTTAAATTTTAACTCCCTTACAGCCAAGGATAAACCTCAAAAGACTGAATATGGTTACCATTATTCTATTCTAGATATTTAGAGCCAATTCGGTCAACTCCAAATATGTAGAATTTGGTGGTACGGGTTTCTAATTTGGCGTTCCAGGGGTATTAGCTACGTTTGATGCTCCCAGACGATGGCGTTCTAGCCTGTTTTCTAGAAAGGCAGATCTACAAGGAATTTCGAACAGAGAAATTTTGGTAGAAATACAGGAATGCTGGTGTAGTAACAAATTACTACAGAAAACAGAGTTGCAGAGAAATATTCTGCAGGACAAGTGTTCTGCAGAGAAGCATCGAATTATAGGAAAGAAAGGAAAGGTCACGTATTTTATTGCCTCTCCAAGGGGAGGGCGAGCTATTTGAACTTTCCAATCCCCTTCAGCCTCAATAATAGATTCCCAGCATACATACATACATTACGTATACTGCATGGTGGGATTAAGAATGGGTGTCGAATTATATGCAAACTTTCACTTTTATACTTCGCGATGAAGGGGGGTTTTGGTAAAACTAGACGCGATGGATTTGCACACGTTGAAGGGGGAACTGGTGCGTGCGCGAAAGTGCCGTTTGTTGCCGCATCTGGATGCTGAAACTAAATAAATTCTTAAATAGTTATCTTCATAATTTTAAAATAATGGACATTTATTCCGCTTACTACTTTTCTACATTATAAGTTGGTTTACGATATACGGAATGTGTTAGAATTCCATCTGTTTTTTTTTCAATCAAGAAATGGAATGAATGTATTCATTTCCTTATCACTATGAATAACTTTCTAAGGCATTAATTAATTAATTGATCCTGTGTTTAATCTAATAAAATTGTAGGTTTAAATATACTTTTCTTTTTATAATCTGTAGATCTTTCTTGAGATAACTAACCAATTTTTAGGGTAAGTTCAGAGTATGATGTTTCTGCACTTACTACGAAGAATCCAAACAGAATTTAGTTGATCGTTAAGTAAATCACAAATTATGAAATAAAATCTTAAAGATCAAGTCAATTTAAATGTAACAAATGTCACACGTTTATTTATAAATTTTAAGAAAACAATCGAGAACTATGGCCCTGTAGCTATCTATCTATCGCTTAAGCAAGGCTGGTAATACAGATAAGACAAAAAAGTCACTTTAGCTCCTCATAAAACATGCTATTTTTCTTCAAACCTAACCTAGGCCCAGTTATTTTTAAGACAAATTGTTGACGAAATGGGTGTCTACCACTAACCAGAATTTGTATAGGTTGCTTTGCAAAACGTTAGACATGGGTAGCTATGAATTCCGAAAAATAAAACAATAATGTAAATTATTAAATTGACATTAGGAGAAATTCGGAACGTTTTCGAAATTTGTCACTTTACAGCCGCTGGTGAGCGGCGCTATATTTTTTCAGCGCTGCTCGAGAATGACAACAACAAAGTCACGATTTCGTATCTTGCATTGCGTCACTAAATGTCATATTTACTGATGTTTGAAGAAAATATTTCATCACAGAATGAAGAAAATGGAATGGTTAGGTTCCAATATAAGCAATGTAATTATAACAGCAGGTACACGGTTTTCTGGGTATACCGTAATATTAAATTTCATATTTTAGGGCTCAACTATTCGTTATTTATTCAATCACTAAATAATTACACTTACAGTGTTTATGTCCAAGTGATATAATTCCTCTGGTTATAAATTATACACCACTAACCGTTTAGAAAACCAGACCGTTGGTATATCCGATAGTCCAATATTCCTTTTCTTTGGATTGTTTTCTTCAATAACCCATCACTTGCGTTATTAAACTATGATCGACAGCACTGTTAATAAAATTGTTTATGCTTGTATTTATTTCAATGTAAGTTATGCTCAGGTAACTGCTACTTATTTAATATTATAGGTCTAAATATGGTTTGACTTACATATGTTTCGTACTGATCCAGAATATAATAAGATTTTATTTTCCTGAGATGCATATTGATGCCTCTATATGTAACCTCTAAACTAAGGTAAATCAAGGTTTGAGCAGTGACGGTTCGTTATGTTACAAAATTCTGTATCGAATGTTAAACTCATTATTGACAGAAATACTAATTTATACTTCAAAATTATTATTAATTTTATTAAATACATAAATAAAAAGTTTACATCGAGTAGGATTTGAACCTACGACCTGTACTTTGCTAGAGTATCGCGCTAACCAACTGCGCCATCAAGGTTCAAGCCCCAATCCATGTAAATTTTGTTTTATGTATGTAGAACTGATGTAAATTCTAAATATGATGAGATTACAATCAAATTACATATATTAATGGAATGTGAGCCTACAATATCGCAAGGATTCACACATACCAACGCAACTTGACTAATATTAAATTATTACAAGTTTTGTTATGGACGAATAAGTTCAAAGGTAAATATGTAATTAAAATTATTTTAATTTTATTAAATACATAAAGACAAAATTTACATCGATTGGGGCTTGAACCTTGATGGCGCAGTTGGTTAGCGCGGTACTCTAGCAAAGTACAGGTCGTAGGTTCAAATCGTGCTTGAGGTAAACTTTTATTTACGTATTTAATAAAATTAATAATAATTTTAATTATATATTTACCTTGAACTTATTCGTTCATAACAAAAATAATTTAATTTATACTTCGTTTAAAATTTATTTAAAAGTTTTGGATTCTAATTCGTAACTTATTTTACACAAAATATTTTAATAGATTTGCAATTCATTTTCAATCCCTTTCATTAGCGTATCTTAATTCTTAAATATGTGAATTTCAGTTATGAGATTCATATTTAAACACGAATAATGTGTACTAATTTAATGTATATTACGCCTTTGAGCCAAAAACACAAGTAATGAAGTTATTTGAATCGTTACATCCAATAATGCAAAACTTCCGTTCCAAATATGCATTACACGCAAAGACACACCTCCACAAACGATTACTCTAGCAGACACAACCTACGGTGTGTGGTGGAGAGTGAATAAGCTCCACTCAACATTACCAGGTCAATGATAATTACACATTACTGTGCCGTAACACCGCCACTAGTACAAGTCGAAAGCTATAGAGTCCCGAACCTAAAACAGAGTGGGCAGCAACTCACCCTGCTGGATTGTTAAGCGATTCAGAGCCATGGGGACAATCGCTTACAAATCAAAGGAATCGCAAAGGCGGTATACAGTTTTAATTTTTCCGAACTTCCGCTCCGTGGTTGGCGAGGAATAATGCCCAATGACGCTAGGAGGTTTGCTAACCGTTCTCTTCAGAACATATTTGTCTATTATTATAATGTTTTTCAAAACCCTCATGTTAATAGGGTTCTATTGACAGTGGTAAGGAATCAAACGCAAAACTTTATACATATCTCTAATCAAAATATTATTTATTATATAATTTTTCCATTTGGACGTAAATGGTTGAATTTCGTTCTACTCCTGCAGTTGATCTTTCTTACTAGAAAATGATAGTGGTTTGCCTAACTGCACCGAATGATACGGTGCGTTATCCATAACCACCACCCAATTTCCGGGTGGTTTGTACAGTGCAGTAATCAGCTGTTTAATCACCTAATTTTGAAACCGTCCCCGTTTTATGATAATCCCGATCCTCGTTCCCCGAATCGAGTACATAGTCGCAGTTTTCCAAAAACCCTAAACTACACCCCGCGTGTAAAATACTTTTGATGTTAGAATCGTGCACCAAACGATGGATGTTAGAACCATTTTGAAAAATCCACGTTTCGTCTAGATGCACACATCTGACACCTTGGCTTGAACCTTGGAAATAAAATTTTTTATCTATTTGCACGTTGGTGTTTGCAACCCACTGACCTCCAAATTCTAAATAATGTTGTTCGCACCCCATCAAAATCGATAACCTTTTGACGTGACGGTACAACTTGACCAATGTAAAATACTCATTTTGCAAGTTAAATTGCCAAATCAGTCGTAGATCTCTCCGAAAGTTGAAATCCCAAAAACTCACATTTTCCGCGTTTACCATAATATGCCGGCTTTATATTTTGAGGTTTTGCCAAATACATACCTAATGTGCGCAAGAAAAACCGATTTAAGTTCTTACGCACTTAAAATATATTTTACACTATTACGGTAAGTTCCCCGTTTCACTATTTTTACGGTGCTTATACCACCATAAAAATTTGTAACTTTGTACTGTTTGCGATGACTTTTGTCATTTTCCCAATTATTATCAATTCAACATGCGTTACTTAAATAAGCATCTCAGCACGATTACATTTGATTGGACAGCATCAAATTGACTTGTTATTTTGACAAATGGGAATACCACCACAAAAAAGTCATTGCCTGCTCTAATGCAAAATAAGATGGAACACAGTATGTACATTGACATTTATTAAATCTCGCCCATTTAACAAAAAAAAACCTAGACAGGCCACGCTAACTTTTCAAGTAACGAATTATGCGCCGTTACGTGTTAAAGTAGTAAAAATATCCACGTTTCTATAATTTAGAATATTTTATTTAAAATATAAAAACGCACAATTGTTAAACAAAAAAATAGTAAGCACTTGTTACTCTTGATAAAATTTTTAGTGTAACAAGGTTTCACAGCTGCTAAACTAGCTCTAAGCGTCACTTGCAGATGGTTATACCAACAAACACAATTTATAACTTCCACAAATTAATCTTCTTTACTCTGTTCCTTGTACAATGATATAAAAGTTGAAGCCTGACAACTCATAGTAATTAATAATTTAATGTATTATTCTAAATTTATTCTTATTTACTTAAAAAAGTTTTCTTAAAACACGATTCTGTCCCGAGTTTAAGTGGTATTAGATTTTATGCATGAAAATTTAACCTAAAATTTTATTAAAAATTATTAAAATTATGCTTTCATTTTGAAGTATTTACTTTTCATGCAAGTAATCTTTATAAAAGTTTCTTTAAGCTTTGAAGTAGCCGAAATTTATATTCGTTATTGATTAACAATTTTACCGGCTCTGCGAAAATACTGCCACTACGAAGAAAAGGAACGCGTGGGAGGTTTGTATCATAAGGTTTAAGGACTTTAAGTGTGACGCAAAGACAAAGTGATTCTATGTTTGGGTAAAATTTCACAACCTTATCATTTAATAAGTACCGAGGAAATGCACAACTAGGTATGAACAGAACAAATAGTGTTTTACGAAAATGGAATCGCGTTGTGTCAGACATACACATCGAAAACAATGGGTAAATTGATAAGTAAGTAATTAATAAACTCAACAATATGTATTAATATTTATAATGCTCAGCCGATTAACACTATAACACATACACTTCAGACTAAATATATTGACCGTTATTTGCAGGCGAAACAGACAAAAGGTATGCAGGTTGCTGGTATTGTAAAGGGTTGCGTTGAAATGAAGCACAGAAGCAGCTTTTTGAATCATTCGCGCTTCAGCTGTAAATAGTTAGTTCATTTACTTGTCATTCATGTACTTTCCTACCATTGAAAACAAATGCACATATTTATTTAATTTTCATCTATTAATTGAGTAGTATACCGAGAACACTGATAAATTCAGCACATACAACAGGTGGAATGATTTTATAGAACAAGCGTTCGTTGAGATGCATAAACATTACGACTATGTCGTTCTAAGGCCAATTGTAAGTTATTATTTACCACCAAACTTAAGAATTCGCCGAAGAGTTTAAAATCAATAGACTCAAATTTTGAAAAATCTCGCGCTTTCCACTGAGCTAGTTTTGCATTTACCCGAAACTTAAAAATGCCTAAGGAGTGGTGAATTCTCACGTTTTGCGCTTATCAGCATGACAGTATTTTGAGTGTTGATTCATCACTTTTCGTCGAGTAAATTGACCATTTTACTAATACTACCTATACTACCTTATAAAATTGACCCTTAACCACCTAAAATGTGTCCTTAAGGTCCGGAGTATGGTTGTTTGCTTTGTGTGACAAAGGGTATCAGTTTTAAAAATAAAATTTTAAAAAATAGTTGAAGGCAAGATTATTTATAATGCAAATTATCATCCACCAGCAAATCCGACCGAACACATAAACAGAGTGTTAAAAACAATTAGCTTCTTCCGGTGAAAGCAATTACAAAAATTAAGATAAATATGTGTGTTGTGTATACATTACAAACAAAAGCTCACGAGTGAGTGGCATAAAGTCGGAACCGCGAAAGATGTCTTATGATTCATAACATAGTACATAAAATAAATAAATAAAAATATATACTTATTTCTGTTCCTCATAAATAATACACGTATGGAAAAAAAGGAGATTTTAACGAACGCATGTCGTTTAAATATTGAAAATATTGAAAACGTATGTCTCACATAAATCAGCAACTTAACCTCACAATTTGTACTGGAAGTACAAAGGTGATCATAAGTTCTAGTATGATGTCTTTAAAAGGTCAAAGTCAGGTCATGTTAATGAATGTTCTTAGGTGTTTTGAAACGCAGCGTGATCGAAATGGACCGAATTTATTTCTAACATCGATTGTACAGGTCAGTATTGTAATTAAAAATTTGTCATACGAATTGCTGCAAGTTCAGAATCTGTTCAAAGTGTACCTAGTACACCTCAGAAGAAAAGGCAAGATTAAAAGGAACGCAGCAGTAATGAAGATGACTGCATAAAAAAACGTGGTTAAGAGAAAGAATTGTGATATGCACTTGAAATGTAAAAAGTAATAAATAAATACTTATTACATAAACTTTATTTATTACTGACTTAATTATTTTAGCGTTGCCAGTTACAGTAAAAAGCTTAATGTACGAGTTAGAGGAGGATAACATTTATTCATTTAGTGCAGCAAGCTTAAAGCGACTGTTATATTCCATTGGTTTCGATTTTAAAATAGATGTTCCCAGAAGAAGTTTATCAAACAAAATCATACAGCTGCTGCCAGATCAACATTTTTAAGAAATTACTTCAAAAGTATACAAGAGGTAATGTATGATCCAGTATATCTAGACGAAAGCTGCATATTTAGTCGAGGCTCACCTAGAAAAACATACTGTAATGTGAAAAGTTTAAGAAAAAACCTCATGGAGAAGGCAAACCATAAATAAATTAATTGATAATGATTGATTAAGTATTATAATGTGATTTATGATTTAGGTTTATGATTGTGGCACAGGTATTGCCAACCGATTTATACCTAATTCGTCGTTGGTGTTTTCTACAAAAAGCCAAGTGAAAGATTACTACGGTAACATGAATGCAGAAATGTTTACCGAATGGTTTCAATAACTGCTTATGAATTTAGAAAAACCCAGTTTAATAATAATTGACAATGCGCCGTATCATTCCACGTTTGTAGGTAAACTACCATCGAGTAACTAGAGAAAAGCAGAATTGACATCAATTCCACAGAAGCGTAATACTAGCTACACAACATAAAGGTAGAATTGTTGCAATTAGCTAAAGAGCAATATATTCCTAAAAAGTATGCAATCCATGAACTTGCCGAGCAATGGAGACACAAAGTGTTGCGTTTACCACCATTATATTGCCAGTTTAATCCAATCGAGTTGGTGTGGGCAAATTGTAAAGAGTTTTATAGCAAGAACATTGGCCAATATAGATTTAGTGATGATATTATTACATCATTGTGAGAAACATCATTAATAAATCTAACTTCAGAATATTGGTAAAAATGCATTACACATGCAGCAAAGTAAATGTCAGAATGGTGGGATATTCAAAAGCAGTATGATTTTGTACAAAATACTATTGTAATTAGCTTAGGTCAATCAATTAGTGGAACCGAAAGCAGTGACAATGAATGTAGTGATTAAATATGTACCTAGATATGAATTGTATAAGGCTGATGCATATGTAATGGCGTTTCTTTTTTAATTTAAAAGTTGGCTCTGAAATAACAAAGTTTCGATTACTCAATATTCAGCTTGACAGATAATTAGTAGTTTTGTCATATAGTGTGTTTTCTTTTGTATTTCATTTTTAATTGTTAAAGTTTAACCTTATACAATGGAATGTCAAGTGGACAAAACCCAGCATTACCGACGTTATCTTCTTTTTGCGTTTAATCGAGGTTCCAAAGCCAGTGAAGCTGCTCTTGTGATTTGCGATGTTTACGGTGAAGATTCAATACCTGTTAGGATGGCACAAAACTGATTTAAACGTTTCAAAAGTGGAATGTTCGACCTTAATGATATGGATCGTTCAGGATGTCCTGTTAGGTTCGATGAAGAGCGATTGAATCAATTTCTTCATGAAAATTCACGCCAATCAACTAGGGAGTTGGCCCAGGAAATGGAATGTGACCAATCAACGATATGTCGACATCTGAAATCCTTAGGAAAAGTTCAGAAACTTGGAGCTTGGGTTCCTCATGTTTTGAGCGTGAACAACAAAAATCAGCTTTCCACAATTTTCGCTGGATTGCTCGCTCGGAATCGTGCTACTTATGGTCAAAATCAGAAATTCCTCTACCGAATCGTTACCGGCGCTGAGAAATGGTGTTTGTATATGAATATGAAGCAGAGAAAGTAGTGGCTAGGTCCCAATGAACGAGCGACGTCTAGAGCGAAACAAGATCTTCACCCTCGAAAGACGATGTTATGCGTTTGGTGGGACTGGGAAGGAATTATTCACAATGAATTACTCGGGCGTAACTAAACAGTCAATGCAAAGCTATATGTTGAACAAATGCATCGCCTCTACGTAGCTATTCGAGAAAAACGACCCCAACGGCAGCATGACCTTCTTTTTCATCACGACAACGCTCGTCCTCACATTGCTAATAAGACAGCAATTCAAACGCTTGGTTGGGAAGTATTACCGCACCTTCCATATTCTCCTGATTTGGCTCCGTCAGATTTTCACCTGTTTTGATCACTTTCGAACAGCTTGCGGGGTGTTTTGTTCAATAATGATGTGGAATTACGGACTTATGTCAAGGCCGAACGATTTTTACCGTAGAGGTATCGAGAAATTTGTTGAACTCTGGAAGGAAGTCGTTAATAATAACGGAGAATATATAATTGATTAATATGTTGTACATTTTTGTAGCAAAATATATATTTTTTTAAAATAACAAACGCCATTACTTATGCATCAACCTGATATTTCACATAAAAACTATTATTGAACTTATAACTTTATTTACACTCATTGATTTAACTGGAAATAAAAGTAACGATTTGAAAACTGTGTTTAAACCAACTAATAATTGATTTGAAAGTGCCTGTAACTCGAATCCTAATAAGTTCTTTGGAACTAAATCAACTTCATTTTATAACAAAAAATATGTAAGTATATAAACAATTATTTATAGATTAATTTGTTTATATAATCAGCTGACTTTGTGTTGATTAGTAACTTATTTTTGTTACATTTGGTATACCTAAGTGCACTTCTGAAATTATTAACGACACACGTTTTTTAAAAATTAACTCGTACACCTCGTAAAATGAGTCATAAGACACCTCTCGTGTACCCGACTTTAGCACCCTATTTTGAAAATTTTACCGAAGAAACGATGTTAGAGGGTTTGAAATGTAGCAACTCAGTAGCTGAAAAAACGTTAAATTTTGAGTTTACGAACAAACAGTTATTAGTTGAGCGCAGTAAGGTATATTATGAAAGTAATTAATAAATTAACAAAAAAAGTTCAGACTAAAGATATAGGCCATTATTTGCTTTACCTGCAAAGGAAGAAATAAAGGATCATATGTAGGTTACTGGTCCATTTCTGAAACCAAACATAATTCAGCAGAACTGAAAGAAACCGTATCTCGGTATTGTAAATGTTCCGAGGATTGCGTTAAGATATTCAAACGTTAGGCGCAGAAGCAACTTTTTGAAGGATGTGCGATTAAGCCATAAATCATTAGTTCATTTATATACTGTCCCCCCGTAAAAAAATAAATGTACATATTCATTTAATTTTTATCTAATACTCGAATTGTATTTTTCTAAGAAAACTGATAAATTTAGCACATACTACAGGTGGGATCACTTACACAGTGTTCGTAAGGATGTATAAAAATTACTATTTCGTTGTAAGGCCAAGAGTGGGTTATTCTTTACCACCAAAAATTAAGGTCTTCAAAGAAAACTAAGAAGGGTTTGTAACCAACTGATTTCGATAACCAAGATATTGAAACTTAACAGAGCCTTAAGGGGTGGCGAATTCTCACGTTTTGCTCTATTTATCTACCACTACTTTACAAACTAAATTGATCCTTAATCCTTAAAATGAGTCCTTAATGTTTGAAGTACCGTTGCAAGCTTTGTGTAACAAAGGGTCACAGTTTAAAAATATTTTTTTTAAATAATTGAGTATTATATAGCCAAGATTATCTATAAGCCAAACTACCACCCTCAAGCAAATCCGAGAGAACGTGCAAATAGAGTGTTAAATTCAAAATGAGTCCTTATTGTTTAGAGTACCGTTGAACGTTTTGCGGCAAAGGGTCACAGCTTAAAGGTAAATTGTTTTTATCGTTCATTAAAATGTTAAACAGTATTTAACATGATCGTATCCTCGAACGTTAAAATACCTTTAACATGCATCCACTCATTTGACATGCGTGCACATTTATATCAAATAAAAAAACATATCAACGAAATTTGTTTAATTCTAATTACTATTATCAAAATTAAAAATAAAATTACTAAAAGAAGCTCCAAAAACTGGTAATTTATCAAGAACTGACTGTAGTGATTGATCAACAACTGACTGCAATGGTTTTTTGATGCCACTTTCTGCTGGGCTGTCCTTAACCTTCCCCATACCGATTTTATTTGCAATGTCGACTTTGTTTTCGATTACATCAGCTATATATCCGTCCGTTACTGATGTGGAACGTCACCCTCCATGCCCCTTCATTGTGGTTATATTAGCACCTGAATTCGCTAGACACGTTATCAAGGAACGTCTGAAGTGTGAATTTTTCAATCCCAGATATCTAGCAATTTTCATGGGTATTTTTTAAAAAACTATGCAAACCCACTGGTTGAGGTCTGCATTTTCCTGATTGGTAAAAAATAAATAGTTTCTCAATGCTCGATTGTCTTAGAGCAATATAACTTCGATATAAATTCAAATAAGAAATCTCATTTCCTACATCTCCCACAATGAAAATACGCCTTCGGAAATTTGACAATAAGGATGGAATCTCTGGTTTCCACATCAGTAAACTTCATCTTGTAAAGTTCATCGCGACGACAACATCCAAAGAAGCCCATAATAGTAGCAACCTAAAATACACACTCTCAAACCTGTAATAAAATCCCTCCAATACGGACCTTTATCATTAAGAACGTCGCATTTGGCGCTTCTTGAAGAAATCTCTTCATATCATCTACATTTAATATCAAAGGTTTCTTGCCTATGTAATTCTTGGACTTTTTTATTCAAAAATTCGTTAACAAGTCCAAATTTTGCAATATCTATATTTTCTTTTGTTTGTAACATTCTTTTCAACATCAGAACTATACGTCCACAGTGATGATGGCGCCAACTTCCCAGACTAAAAAACTAATTAATAGAAGATAATTTAATTAGGGGGAATGGTATAGAAACTTTTACCTTCTCTTTGACATATGCCAGAATAACATTCTCATTTACTCCTCTAGCTCCTTTTGGTTTCTCCAAGCGTTGAATGCGGAGTATTCTCTTTCGTATCTTACTTTAGATGTCGGCGGGACATTTTCTTCTATGGCGGAGGCGGCAACCTTTTTAATTTCATTCGAGATAACAAGAAACTTGTTTTGAGTTTTCATTTTAATTTTGAGATTTTATTTTTTTAGAATAGAAACTATAGCAACGTCACACATTTTCATGATAGCACGATCTCGATTTTGGAGTTTTTAGTAATACATTATTAATTCAATATTATTGCCTCAATGAACGATAAACTAATGAAGGTATTTCGAGGGATAACAGTCTTAACAAATCTCGCATATTTTTACCACTCCCGCTTCACTGCGCACACTCGTGTTTAGTTCAAAAGGCACCTCATATGCTACTGTAGCCACTTAAATGCAAAATTTTTAAAATCTAATGTGATATAATTATGTGTAATTATTAATGAAACATTTATCTCCGTAATTATTTTTTGTAACAATCCAATCCCCGTCTTGCGAGAAAGTATAACGTTAGCATACTTATATTAGCAAAATAGTTAAAATATTTGTATTCTTATTTTTTGAATCTGCATATTAGTCAGTGTGAGTGTGTGTGTGTGTGTGTGTGTGTGTGTGTGTGTGTGTGTGTGTGCGTGTGGTGTGCGTGTGGGTGTGAGTGCGTGCGCATGTGAGTGTGCGTGTGCGTGTGCGTGTGCGTGTGCGTGTGCGTGCGCGTGTGCGTGTGCGTGTCCGTCTGCGTGTACGTGTACGTGTGCGCGTGCGTGTGCCTGTGCGTAAGTGTGCGCGGGCGCGCGCGCGTGTGCGTGTGCGCGTGCGTGGACGTGTGCGCGTGCGAGTGCGTGTGCGTGTGTGTGGGTGTGCGGGTGTGTGCGTGTGTACGTATGTACGTGTGTGCGTGCGTATGCACATGTGCTTATGTGCGTTTGTACGAGTGTGGATCTGTGCGCGTGTGCGCGTTTGAGAATGCGTGCAAGTATGCGTGTGTGAATGGGTGTGGGGGGGGACATAACAGACAACAAATGTATTTGACAAAATATATGTTTTGGCATACATAACAATTTAGACAAATAACGAATATTACATTTAAAAGTAGTTATGGTTTCTACCCGTTTGGCTATCACGTGTGCACGTGTACGTGTTGGGGTGTGTGTGCGTGCGTGTGTATAAACGCGCGTGTGTGTTTCCTGCATAGATAACAAATTTATTTGACAAAGATAGATGTTTTAGCACACAACGTTTTAGGCAAATAACGCATTTCAGAATGGTTATGGTTTTTGTCCATTTGGTAGTGTCACGTAGTCTGCACCCTTTCGTATAACTGACCCTAGTCATTCTATTTTGGAGCTTCGAAGTAACGTCAATAGTGCAGGTTCTTGCCGTTCTAGTATACTTTTGTATACGTATCTCAAGGACATTGTCGAAGAGAGCTTACTTCTCCGCGTTGAAGTTAAACACCGTACAGTTCATTAATATTCATTGAAACATCCTTTACTTTAGTGTAAAATAGTTTGAAAGCATAATTTTTGGTGCACCAGTCACAAACTCGAGTAGACGACTGTCTGGACCATAACAAGCGACCTCTTCAGTCACATCACGAAGATAATCGCGCTCCAGATACTCTTGCAAATATAGATTCTTTCGCTTCAGTATGATGAATTTTCTAGGCCATCCGCTGTTATTCTGCTTTGTTTTCAGACAGATATATGCCTTAAAAATAAACCGCCACCCTGAGTTGCTCGATACGTTTCGTGACATCACATATTTGAAGCACTTTTTATCGTAACGTCACGGGTATAATGTTTCTATCGTGACGCAAGTGTTTTGTGCAAGTTCCGCCTAGTAACCACAAGTGCAAGAAAAGTGGGACGTAATTGTATCCATCTATCACATAAAATAGTACGACAATTGATTAACAATCATCACACGCACACACACGCACACGAACACGCACACACACACGCACACACACACACACACACACACACACACACACACACACACACACACACACTCACACTGACTGATATGCAGATTCAAAGAATAACATCAACTTAAACTTCACACACATACTTTTTAAATTTTTTTGTCGCGTGAGAGGTACAAGGATAGGAAGATTATGGAAATTTAAGTGCTAAGTTTTTTGATCCAGTCCGACTAATAAAAAAATAAAATACTGCCAAGTACCAAAATGTAAGGTTAGTAAAGGAATTGGGTCACTTTACTCGAAAAACTTTCCAGCTTTAAGTAAGTGAAAAATGGGTAAATTATATTTTGTGGTTCCGTACGGAAACACTGATTTTTCAATCCTCAATGTTGTCCAGAAACTCAGACTCTCTGTCCTAGGTCGGCAAAACGTTTGGATTGGCACTGTTGACTATACATGAACATCTTTTGGCAACTGTCATACATATTAGAGTCTTTTGACACATGGATATTCAATGCTGCCAACATAATTAAGAACATAAGATGGCGAATTTGTGGTAGCATTGCTGAAGAGCAATAAGCAATAACTTGTAGTCAAAATTATTTAAGAACTCTTTTTGTTTTGAAGTAATTTGGTGCCAATTAGGCGCTATTTTGATCCGTTAAAGTAAAATTGTGCGCTTTTATAAGAAAGAACTGTAATTTATGCGCCGTTTTACGCCGCTAAAATAAGATTTTGCATATTTAAAGGAAATTTAGTTGTTGCAAAAGCTATATCGACAAGACTAACTTCTTTTATGCTAAACACACCACGACTTATGTGTAATTACTGGATTGTAGTGGATAAGCAACTTTATGAATTTAAATCGTAATTTTGTTTTAGCAGCGTAAAACCACGTCAAATTGGCGCTTAGTTACTGCTTAAGAAAAAAAGTTATCTGTATTGATGTAATTTTTACAATAACTTAATTTAGCCGTGCTTATGCAATTTTTGCTACAACGTATTTCCTATTGGAGTGCAAGATTTAATTTCAATGGCTCAAAATGGCTAATAGGTAGCGCCTAATTTAACACATGCTTAAATCAAACTATTCAAGGGATTCGATTATCCTAAGAACCCTGTGACGGGTGTCTTCAGACACGAATAATAATTGTACAGTATTGAATCTCTTTATATTTTGTACTCTTCTGTAAAGCTTTGATTTATTATCCGCTGCTTACGGGATTGGTACATAACCATACGTATGAGTTTCTCTCAAATTATGATTCATCTCTAAGGCACACTATTTTGATAAATCCTTGTACTCCCTTTTTAAAATTCACCATTATTTATCATTTTAGTGAAATCAGGCGACGGAAACTTTGGTATTGATTAATTATAACATTTATTTCTTTTTCCAATTCCCAATTTCCAATGAATTAGTTTAACATTTCATTCGAATACTAATTGAGGTTATGTATGATATTGTGTGGTGGTAATAGCTTTGATGTTTTGAAGTGCTCACTTAAACCAAGTTAACCGCATCAATCAAAATTGTTTCTTGCAATCATTGCTTTGACAATCTAAATTAATCGAGTGAACTATATATCTGTTGCGTTGCGAATTGTGTTACTGCATCAATAATTAAGAGTATTTCTTAAACTTACTTCCCTACCCAGAACTGATAATTACGAATCATACTGTAGAGTTTTTTAAATATCCCAGTGATAATAAGAAAAGCTTTTCAGCAATGTGTCAATATTGGATTCACCCTTATGAAATGGCAATTACACCTACAGAAAAGCACACTGCAGTCTTTATAAAATGAGGAAGCTCAACATATACTAAATCTTAGTATAGCAGCCAGCGTTAAGAGGATTTTTATCATATTTCAGTAGGGAAAGACTGATATTTAATATAAATTAGTTCCTTGGGGAAATTGCGGAAGGAAACATAATTTTTAATCTGAAAGGATTACGTATTAAAAATCTACGTTGCACTTTAAGAAGTTGTGTAATATTGTACTGATATAATATATGCTCATAAAATTAATGAAATCGTTAGCGTTAGTTAGGTTACTTCAGCTGTTACATTTCAATGATATTTCAGAGCTTTTCATGTGGTAACATCAATCATTCTTATTGGGTTTTCATAAATTATTCAATAATTGGTAAATACTTTAATTTGCGTTTCAAGTAGCAACATTGAGTGACTTGATAACAATTTGCTTTGTGTAATTACGAAAACGTGACTTAGATTTAATTACCCTTGAGCTGAGAAAATATCCGATCCAAAAGGAAATATAAAAAGAGATAACAATTCTTTATAAGGACTTATTTACCTGTCATTTACAGACTAACCTAAATTATGGCTGTTGTGTACGAACACTATGCAGCACAAAAAAAATTAACATTTTACGATTGTCACACTGATATTGCATCTCAGTACTTAAGAGAACGACAATTATGAAGACTCGTTTCGTTTATTCACTCTTTTGATTGCCTGTTGATACTAAAATATTAAAAAATCTTTTTTCCAATTTGGCTCGTTTCATATTAATTAAACACTTAATGTTTTTTTTGTATCTCGAAATGTATTGCTCTCATCGAAAAATGTTGTAAAAAAAGGAGTAATATTATTTCTTGTTAAATTTCACTTAGGCAGTTATGGAAGATGGCTACAATGCTATAGTTGGCTTAATACGTGATGTTCATTTATAATCATTGAGGTAATTATGAAAGGGTGTGTTACCTTACACCACAATAAACGTTAACATCAACCTGTCTTTTCTCAAAACAAAATGGGAACAGAATAGGATAACATCTAGAAAATTCTGATTGAGATAAAACCCCAAGTACCATTTTTCATTTGGGTTTTTGAAAAAAAATTTTTTTGTAATAAATGGAACGCTCATATATACTTTCATAACAAAACTATTTTTAGTTTTTTTTTTCGCTCTAATTAAAAATATATTTTTGAACCCAGTACGGGAAACACGCCGACAGTTCCCGAACAAACCAGAGCGCGTGTGACGCTTTTACTCATTGTAGCATACAGCTGATACAGCGTTTTGACGTTTAATCGATTAAATCTTGTTATCATCGTCAATATTTTGATAAATATATCGAAAATGTCAAACCTTAAAAGCTATCGTGCTTCCTTCGTACCATTATATACGAATACTACAAATGTTTTTTAAATGTTCCACAAGACGTTAAACGACCAAATTAATGGTTTCAAGCAGTGCAACATCAAATTTTTGTTGTGAAGATCTTTTTGATGCAAGTATTTTATAATAATATAGTAATTAATAAATATTTATGTAAACGTATAAATTGAATAAATAGGATACGATAATAAATTTTTTTAACTAAACTCCAGAATCATAACTTTTCAAAATCATAGTATCAAAAACATTCCTATGAATAATTTAAAACGATTAAATAATAAATTTGTACACGGTTATTGAATGGTTTCGGTTTAATTTAGAATTTTACATTTTAATTACGCGCTAGGTTATGTACTATACGAAATTGAAATTTTAAAAGTATATATAATGGTGGTTCTTCTGTTGTTATAACGTCATTTAAACAATTCTCATGATTTGATGTTTTTTTAGCTGAAAGAAGACATGGAGAATTATATTTACTATACTACAATGGGAAGTAAAGCAAAAATTAAAGTTTATGTAGTACCGTACAAGTTTAGTTCTCAACCTCAGCGTAAACTTTATCACACATGACTAAACAAAAGTAGCTATTATAAATAATTTTTTTGCACTAAATTTCGGTTATTTTTAGTCAATTTACATGTAGGAGCCGTTGACACTGTGCTATTGAGAATTAATTTAACATTATGACGTCACAAACATGGCGATCAATTGTAGCGCGTTTGTAGTCGCGTGACTCTTTTTAAAATTCTATCAATTTGAAATTGTTTATAAGTCAAAAAAAATTTTTTAAGAGTTTTTTTGCAGCGACTATTAATATAATTTATGGTAAAGTTTTAAAATACATAAAAACAACGGCTACAATTTTTTTTCAATACCCCATTTGTAAAGCCCTCGCACTTCTGAAAATGCAACAGTAGAATGAGTTCCGTTGAGGACGTGAAGTTATAATTAATTAAAAGTGGTGGAGGAAGAGGCGGGGGATGGGGTGGGGCGAGGAGTGGGGGCGAGGGCTTCTGTTCGAGGCCATTTTCAACTCCTTGATGACATTTTCAATCCTCGATGGCGTATTTAGGGTCTATTTTTGGCAGTCCAACCCCTGGTGGGAAGGTAAATGCGCAAGCATACAGCGAGTCACGTGGCCCTGGGGACTGGGGTGATGTAGTCACGTGAGCCGGTGGGGAAGGAGTGACCTGTCAAAGTCCAGTCAAAATCCAAATTTTAAATAGTATTCTAATAAGGGGGCGCCCATACTGTCTCATAAGACAGGTATAGGACGCTGGAACTTGTTCTCGGATCTTCGCACCCTTATCAGCTACATATATTCGGTACTTGTTTCCCTGTTAGGGCCTCTTTATTAATTATGACTCATAATTATAAGTAGTGGATGAAATCAATCAATGTATATACCTAACTCCTGTGAGCGACCACTTACTTTGTATATAATACTAACCGACATTCAGAGTTGCTACTCTCCCTAAACGTGAGGGCACAGGCTTGGGAAAACAGTCAATCATCCAAAAATAAGTCTCAATCAAATCAATCAAGTAAATCATAACTTACAACCTGCAAAAAATACTGTTTTGGTTTAAGTTACAGCTTACAAAAACCAACTTTCAAATCAAACATACCGGTTTGGTGTAACTTACAACTTAAAAAATCAACTTTCAATTCTAAAAAACAGGTTTGGTTTAAGTTACAGCTTGAAAAAACCCACTACATTGCTAAAACCCAGCTTTCAATCCAAAAATACCGATGTGCACAAGCACGAGCATGAGAACGGCCACAGGCACAGACACAGGCACATGCACAGCCACAGGCGCAGGCACAGACACAGGCCAATGCACACGCACAGGCGCAGGCACAGGCACAGGCACAAGCACAGACACAGGCACAGGCACAAGCACAGGGACAGGCAAGGGTACAGGCACAGGCACAGGCATAGGCGCAGACACAGGCACAGGCACAGGCACAGGCACAGGCACAGGCACAGGCACATGCACAGGCACATGCACAGGAACAGGCACAGGCAAGGCGTAGAGCCAGGCACAGGCACAGGCACAGACACAGGCACAGGCACAGACACAGGCACAGGTATACGTACGGGCACAGGAACAGGCACAGGCACAGGCACAGGCACAGGCAGAAGCACAGGCACAGGCACAGTCACAGGCACAGACACAGACACAGTCACAGGCACAGGCACAGGCACAGGTACAGGTACAGGTACAGTCACAGACACAGGCCAATGCACACGCACAGGCGCAGGAACAGGCACAGGCACAGACACAGGCACAGGTACAGGCACAGGCACAGGCACAGGCACAGGCACAGGAGCAGGCACAGGCACAGGCACAGGCACAGGCACAGGCACAGGCACAGGTCACAGGCACAGGCACAGGCACAGGCACAGGCACAGGCACATGCACAGGCACATGCACAGGAACAGGCACAGGCAAGGCGTAGAGCCAGGCACAGGCACAGGCACAGGCACAGGCACAGTCACAGGCACAGGCACAGGCACAGGCACAGGCACATGCACAGGCACATGCACAGGAACAGGCACAGGCAAGGCGTAGAGCCAGGCACAGGCACAGGCACAGACACAGGCACAGGCACAGACACAGGCACAGGTATACGTACGGGCACAGGAACAGGCACAGGCACAGGCACAGGCACAGGCAGAAGCACAGGCACAGGCACAGTCACAGGCACAGACACAGACACAGTCACAGGCACAGGCACAGGCACAGGTACAGGTACAGGTACAGTCACAGACACAGGCCAATGCACACGCACAGGCGCAGGAACAGGCACAGGCACAGACACAGGCACAGGTACAGGCACAGGCACAGGCACAGGCACAGGCACAGGAGCAGGCACAGGCACAGGCACAGGCACAGGCACAGGCACAGGCACAGGCACAGGCACAGGCACATACACAGGCACAGGCACAGGCACAGGCACAGGCACAGGCACAGGCACAGGCACGCACAGGCACAGGCACAGGCACAGGCACAGGCACATGCACAGGCACAGGAACAGGCACAGGCAAGGCGCAGACACAGGCACAGTCACAGGCATAGGCACGGGCACAGGCACAGGCACAGACACAGACACAGGTACAGGTACAGGCACGGGCACAGGCACGGGCACAGGCACAGGCACACGTACGGGCACAGGCACAGGCACAGGCACAGGCACAGGCACAGGCACAGGCACAGGCACAGGCGCAGGCACAGGCACAGGCACAGTCACAGGCACAGGCACAGGCACAGGTACAGGTACAGGTACAGGCACAGACACATGCACAAGCACAAGCACAAGCACAAGCACAAGCACAAGCACAAGCACAAGCACAAGCACAAGCACAAGCACAAGCACAAGCACAAGCACAAGCACAAGCACAAGCACAAGCACAAGCACAAGCACAAGCACAAGCACAAGCACAAGCACAAGCACAAGCACAAGCACAAGCACAAGCACAAGCACAAGCACAAGCACAAGCACAAGCACAAGCACAAGCACAACACAAGCACAAGCACAGCACAAGCACAAGCACAAAGCACAAGCACAAGCACAAGCACAAGCACAAGCACAAGCACAAGCACAAGCACAAGCACAAGCACAAGCACAAGCACAAGCACATGCACAAGCACAAGCACAAGCACAAGCACAAGCACAAGCACAAGCACAAGCACAAGCACAAGCACAAGCACAAGCACAAGCACAAGCACAAGCACAAGCACAAGCACAAGCACAAGCACAAGCACAAGCACAAGCACAAACACAAGCACAAACTTTGTCTATACGGCTTCTAAACTCTGGAATGATCTCCCTAGTTTCTGTTTTCCTCTCACTTATGATATGAGAAAGTTTAAGGTATCTGTTCATAGGCATCTATTGGCAATTCATTATCCCTCTATCCATCCCCCTAAGTGTTCCTGAGTGCTTTAGCACGATAGGCCTAATTTAGCCTGTTCAGGTCCACAATCATAAAAAAAAAGCAGAAGCACAAGCACAAGTACAAGCGCAAACGCAAACGCAAGCGCAGACGCACACAGACACGGACAACGTCTGGTACAAATACCTCGAGAACGCAAAAAGCTATTGAACTGAAAATTTATATGTGGTCACGAAGGGATGAGACCTATTTTATGAAAATATTTTTAGAATGCTGGAATTTCTGGGTGTACCGGAAGTTTCCTACAACTTTGTTATTTTAAATGGAATGTCCCCATTTTTTTTCGGACGATCTGAAGGTGACTACCCAAAACATCCTATACGTAAAGTTGATATTTTCCGAGAAATTAATTTGCCTTTGAAAATTTTGGTAGACAAGTCGGGTAACATAATAAATGATATCTCGGTTATCATTAATTATAGGATTCTACATTTTTCATACAGATAAGACAAGGTATTGAAGCTGTCGATCATATAAAATAATAATCCAAATCTCATACAGCAAAATTTTTAACCAACCTACTCTGCCAACCACACAAAAAGAGGCATAACTATTTTTTTAATGACATGGTACCTATTTAATTAAACCAGGTAATGGAGGAAACAAATACGAATCTAAAGATGTATGATGTTCCTGTTTGGAAGTTTTGAGTAAAGTGATCTTCAAATCGCCCGTAAAATCCGAAAAAAAATGAAAATGGGGACATTTTGTTTAAAATGACAAAGTTGTGGTCAACTTTCGGTACACCTGAAAATGCCACCATTCTAAATATTTTCATGAAGTAGATCTCATGCCTTAGGGTGAGTCAAGCTCAACGGGACAGAATCTCCAGGGCAAACGGTAAGAAATAATAAAAAGTCCTTTTACAGGCATATGTAGATTAGTAACGGCTACCATTTAAAATTAATCTCAGATATACAGGCTGTTTCAAATTCGAGTAACATATCAAAGTTATGTTTTTTTAAATGGAACGCCCAGTATTTTATAAAATTTTTCAATAACGTTTTAAAAAATAATGTTAGTTTATTAAAGGTCTTCTTGAAAATAATTAATTGCAGCTTATCAAGTCAGTTTCAAGCTGTGACGTTTTTGCTTATTTATTCTGCACCCTGTAGGGTGTTCCTGACAATTGGTTTAATTTTCATCATCTTTTTGTGCAACTTATTAGTTATTTTAAATGAAACACCCTGTATTTTCTTACATTTTTGAATTTACCATACAAAAATACAGTTCATTTATTAAGGGTTTCCTATGCCTATTTTTAATACTTTCATAGTAATTTGCATTAGATTACTAAAATTAGTGCATTTTATTATTTTAATACAAAATTTTTTCAAATGATCTCACATGCCTTAGCATGTCAGGAGTTATCGTGGTGGTGCATTTTGGCTATAGGTCTTTCCTTTTGCATAGGTTTCTGTTATGATGTATATAACACATAAAACATTTCCAGTCGAGTACCATACATACGTTCATGTACTAACTTGGATGCAACGATTTATCCATTTTCCAGCCGAGTACTTTATCACGTGCGTTTTATGTAGCCAGCTCTTGGACTAATACCTTCATGCTGAAAAGATGGTGGGCGAATTTCATGGGGGTTTTCATGTGCCCGTACGCGTAGATTATGTGTATTAATTATACCAGTACGTGTAAAGGTTGCCTCATCTGTCCACATTATTCTATTCAAAAATAATCCATCTTGATGATGTGATTCCAATAACCACCTACAAAAATTTACTTTTTTTTCGGCGTTACCGAGTAATAAATGTTGCACTTTTTTTCGTGAAAATCCCTACGATGATCTCGTTTTACTGCTTTAAATACTTTTTTGTGAGATACATTAAGCTGAAGAGCACCCTTTCGTGTACTTAGTTTTCTGTTATTGTCGAATAATCGGACAACTTGTAGGTAGAGGACCGCGAAAATTTTATTATTGTAATAAACGTTTGTGAAATCGCCATTTTACCACGATAGAAAAGATAAAATTTGCTAATGTTTTCAAAATATTTTATTTAGATATTTTATGTAAGGAATGTAAGATTGTTTGTAACTGATATTTGTCTAGGGTTATAAAACACATGTTGGCGGGTGAGTCGCAGGTGTACGCTTAAAAATGCTTTACTGAAGGGGCGTAACGAATCACTGTAATTTCTTATGCGCGCTCTTGATGTAAAAATGTAATTGATCTAATGATTGATTACGACTGAACGGGCCGCGATCAAAAGATATCTTTGTTGGTTACTTGAAACCCGAGAGAGAAATGTAGGGTTGTTATGGACGAATGCATATTCTTAAAATTAAGATGTCGTGCAATAATTAATATGAAACTGTTCCAACAGAAATTAATGCTGCTTGTTTTTTCTTTATATTACTTTTGAAAGATGGGGTGGATTGCGGGAGTGAAGTGGTTGGGTTGGAAATCGGGAGTAAAGTTAGTTACAGTTACAGTGTCAATCGAGCCAGATCGATTTTTGGGTTAATTAAATACCTTCATTGAAAACAGTTTGTCTTTAAAGTAATTCTTGCGTGCACATTTTTCTTTTGAATTCGCCAACACTAAGTAGTCTTTTCTTTTCGATTTGTGTCTGTGATCAATTAAAGGAATATTTATTCTCGTGTAAGTATGTATTTTTGTATAACTGAAAGCTCGCTGTGAATCATTTTACTAGCCTATGTAACGTATTAAAAGAATCAAACATTTCCTTGCAAAGGTAATCTTATTCGTACGCGGACTCATTAAGCAGAAAGCTGCTAAAATAAAAAGACAGTACAGGGCCTTCTTACTCTGGTATTTGTGCGAATTAGCATTGTTGGTTGTTGTTTACATTTATATTTGTGTATAGGTGGCTGGTGAATGGGTGTATGACACCGCTGGTTATCAATTGTAAAAGGCAATTGTCTGTAGGTACACACTCCCAGGCCAGACCATTAAACACCTCGAATTTTTATTTCTATTGTTTTTATTTGTTGTCTAGGTGAATGTGTAACCTGAGAGAGGAGCACTGTATTTTTCTAACGCACTCAAACTTATATATCGGTCACGATGTTACTGATCGATTTATAACTTACCCTTGTAAGGCTATGTTTTAATGAGTTTTTTTGTCAGTTTGTTTAAGTAGAATTATTTGCCTATTTCTCTTTGTATCTGCTTTATTGTAATTTGATTTATGTACCCAATTGTACGTGTGACTACATGTGTTTTTTTTATTATTGTGTTTCTGTGTAACTAAACTGCTTTTTATTCATTTTCTCTTAATGTTATACTTTTGTACGCTCTTTAACCTGATTTACTGGTGTTTTGTTATATATTTAACCCTTTCATTGTTTTTTTGTGTTATGTGATTTATTAATGTACTTGTGCAGTTAACGGGCTGAACCTCCGTTGCGCAAGGCTCGTTGATTCTAATTTGAGTAGTTCTATTTTTCTACCGGCCCCTCATGGTGCAACTCTTACCTCATCCAGCCTATCTAATTTAGATAGCACAACGTACCTACCACTAGACGGCCACTTCGTTTGATCAGATTTGAGGTTTGCGAGTAATTAAATA